>OX375869.1:17177749-17198368 GCA_947359475.1 Heligmosomoides polygyrus bakeri | reverse complement strand
GTCACCCGTACCCACCATAACCTACCGTAATCGGCCGAAATTTGAAAAGCGGATGTCAGATTCGTGATCAGCACCCCAAAAAAACCCCTGGCCAAGGGTTAGGCAAAAAAAATTTTTCGACCTCTCCTCGACCTCTGGAGTAGTGAAAGTAGTGTCGTGAAAGTCGTGCCCTGCCTGTGGCCAGTCTAAATCAGCTTACTTCCTACACATATCCTACACATCTATTTCACTCTAAATTGTCAAATAAAGATTTCTGTGAGCTGTGTTTCACTCATTTTTCTCAGCTTCTGAATTACTTCTGAATTATGTTTTGTGTTCTTCAGCGAATGTTAAACAATGACCTTACAACAGGAACGGGTTACAGCAGGTACGGTGACTAGAGATGTCGAGGTCATAATCACCGACTTCGCCCAAAGCTCTCCCAGTGGAGTTATTTGGGATGGTAATCACGAATCTGACATCTCTTTCCGTATTACCGTGGAGTATGTTAAATTACAGTAGGTAAGGGTGATTGATTAATGGTAAGGTCATGGTCACCGTTTTTGCCCAAACCTCGCGTTGAGTACGAATCTTATCCTTATTTGACAATTTAGAGTGAAATAAATATGTAGGAGATGTGTAGGAAGCAAATTGGCAAAGAAGGCGGAAATCATGAAAAAATGCAAAAGTGTTGCACAGCACGGAAGTCGAACACCTGCCCTAGCAGCCGCGAAGTAGCCGCGTACCCTGCTGAGCCACCGACTCGCTTGACACGGAGCCTTTCGCCGCGTCCCATACAACAACGGGCGCACGCATGCACCTTGGCACGGGCTGGCGGTGCGCTACTGTATCCCTCTTTCGAGGGCCCGTAGCTCTTTTGGTTCAAGGACTCAGCAAAAACGAAACATGTTTTTCTACTATATGAAGGGTGGAGATTCTCGCAGTACTATCCATTTTTCCCGTTCAGACCTACGCCTGAGACCCTTCTCTGGTAGGTAATTTATAGAAGGCTAGGAGTCAAAAAGAAGTAACTAAAAAGATTTATAACGACTATCTTAATCCTATTAAATATATACATTAAATTTAGGAGGCAGTATAGCGCTCCATTATTTCGATTTTTGTTGCACTGTCGTCGTTCAATCTAAAAAAATGTTGTCTTAAGGGAAAAAGACGTATGAATGAGCAGCGCATGCTGTGTCAACTCCCGAGTCCTGAAACACATGTATAAGTACGCGACGGCCGGGCAGCAAGGCAGAGGCACACAGCTTTCTCTGTTTGTTCCCATTCCATCGGTACGAATTGCGAGTTTTAGGATGAGGACTCCCATACTCGTCCTGCTCCTTGCGGCAGCCGTTAGCGCCAGCCTATTTGGAGAGAACGGATCAAGCTTTGGCGACAAAGTGAAAGGGTTCTTCGGAGAAACTATTGGTGGCAGTCTGAAGAAAACGATGGATAAGTTGACAAAGGTTTGAAAAACTTCGAAACCATTCTGCATTAAAAAAAAAATATGTTCTCGCAACTCAAGCAATTGCCGGACTGTTCAGGTCTTGAATAAAGCAGACCTTCTTGACATCCACAAGAAGATCGCAGGATTAAAAGACAAAATTAAAGCAAAGTTAGCTCTCTCGGCAGAAGAGGCAAAAGCGCTGGCAGAAAGGCTGAAGGTGAAGTGGACTCGTTGAAGCAGAAAAGGTTTTTATGCTACTATCCTCGACAGTTTCAGCTTCTGAAAAGAAAGAAGGTTGACAAGGTTCAGCCAGTAGGCGACTCGATCGAAGAGATTAACATGAACAGCCAAGTAGGCGAGTACCTCTTCCAAGGAGACATAGTTCTCACAAGGTGCAGCGCCTTCGTTTTTAACATTCACACGAAGCTACTATCAAGAGAGTTTAAGGAGCCAAGCTGAAGAAATTGTTGAAGACGTCAACGATGATGGGAGCAGCCGCCAGAGACGCCAAGCTTTCCGAGACAGAAGATATCCTGGAACCACATGGTCGAAGGTTCCATATTTCTTCGACGAAAGTGCAAGTGAGGTGTTTTGTAATCTTTTATCTAACAGTGGTACAACATACACTAGCAAGTGGCTATGTTAAGGCGAAAGCGTGAAGAGTGTGTTCAGAAAAGGAGCAAAGGCTTGGAATGATGACACATGCATTGACATATTTGAGGAAACATCAGGTAGGCAAAGCAGATAGGCAGTGAGCGGCTTTGTCTACAAGGAAGTAGCAGTTCTCCAGGCTCCTCACGTGATAGGATCCGTGTCTACATGGAAGTAGGATGCTGGTCGTTCGTTGGTAGAATTGGCGGTGTGCAGAACCTTTCCCTTGGCAATGGCTGTGATTCGGTATGACACAATATTTCACCGGCGCTAGTCTTTGAAATTATGCTTTATGATGTGATCTCAGTACCCTTCCAGTTCTATTGTCGATAGTGGTTTATCACAGATCGGTACCGCAGCCCATGAACTTGGGCATGCTCTAGGATTTTTCCACACGCACTCGAGACACGACCGTGACCGGTTCATTACGGTTAACGTCCAAAACATCAAGGTAGGTAATTGAAAATTCGGTGTAAAACACAGCTCAACAACTGCGCATGAGCTTTTAGCCGGACTGGCTTGACCAGTTCCCTCTGGAAACAACGGCCACTAATTGTAATTACGACATAACATACGACCCCGGAAGCGTCATGCACTACGGATCCACGAGGTATCATCTGCGAAAGAGAATGCCAGAGTTGAAGCAAGTTGCGTGAGAGACAGCGACGACAACGCTACATGTTACAGCGCTTCTGTGAACAAGCAACCAACAATGGTACCAAAAGATGTCACATATACAGAGACACTCGGATCTCCCTTCATTTCCTTCTATGACCTTCTCATGCTTAATAGGCATTACAACTGCACGGGTAAGTCTACTTTCACCCGAACAAGTGGACAGTACAGCAAGATCAGAAAGTGAATGTACAGAAAAGTGCAATCCGGATTCTTCTGCCAAGTGTAAAATGGGAGGATTCCCTCACCCGAGAGACTGCAAGAAATGCATCTGCCCTGCTGGATATGGAGGAGCACTTTGTAACGAGAGAGTGGGTGAATCACATCTCCAAACTCCTCGCAACTTTTACTATAGTGAGTGCATTCCAGCCATTGGGATGTGGACAAAAGCTACCAGCCTCACCGAACTTCCAAACTCTCAAAGACTCCGTTGGCAATAAGTCATCTGGCACCGCTCCTCGAGAGGACTTCGACAAATGTCATTACTGGCTCACGGTCCGGTGTCTTTTTTGTCGACTGCTCTCTACGAATGTTGCTGCTATGCATAACATTTAAGGCACCAGAGGGCAAAAAGATTGAGGTTAAACTCACTCATTTCTCTCCGGAAGGTATTGCAGTCGACGGATGTACATATGCCGGAGTTGAGATAAAGACACACAAGGATCAACGCCTCACAGGTTACAGGTATGCTGAGCTGCACACCAAGTGAGGAAGTAACTGAGCCACTCTCTTTGCAAAAGAAAATCCTTATTTCAGGTTCTGCTCAGTGAGTGACGTTGGCACCGTTCTGCGTTCGGAATCCAACGTTGTACCAGTCATAACCTACAACAGAATTTACGGCTCAGACGTAACCATTGAGTACCGTTACTTCTAAACGAAGAACCTCGTTGAAATGTCTTTGAAATGAACGATTTTAAAATATTCTCGTTCTTCAACGGAAAAAGGCCCTATGCCCTCAGACAATGGTTATAAAGCAGCAGGGAGCTTGCTAATATTACCAATACGTTGCTGAGACTAATACACCGAAGTAATTGGCGAGAATTTTCTCGTGTAGACAGTGGGCTTCATGCCGTCATAGGATCGAGCTTTGCGAGTTGCAGATTAGTAAATTGGAAATTCGTAGAATCCATATATCAGCACTGAAGCCTGAAGATTTCGTGATTTAATATGTACACGTGTCGAGGCGAGTCCTCAACGTTTAATAATAGTGGTAACGCAAACAGCAGTCCATAAGCAAAAGAACCATCACTATGTCTTGAGAAAGGCAATTCAAAAAGGAAGGAACTTCTACAAGCCAAGACGCAGCTAACAAGGGAGGTCAACGAACTTCCCATGGAGATTTCCAAAGTGAGCAACTGAGAATTGTAGTGGATTGTCTTGGAAGTACCGTAGTGGTTCATGAAAATTTGCATGTATCACTACCGTACATCAACGAAATCAAAGGTAACCATAACTTTCCTGCCTCTTACTAACTTTTTCATAGCTAAAAGCTGAGCAAGGTTGGAGTTAGAAAAGAAAAGGCTCCCCAAAGCTCTGCAGAAAGCAATCATTGGGGATGACCAGCCAACATTTTCAATTTTCAAACCGGAGGTAGAGAATAATCCTACCCACAGTTACTATAGGACAAGCGGTTAGCTAATGAGTAAATAAATTGCCTTCAGAACTAATTTTGTAGTCTTAATATAAAGTTGTAAATAATCGTAGGTGGTGTAAATTACTCTTCAAATTGAAAAGAATACGAAGCCAAATTATGAAAATGAGAAATGTCCCATGGAAGGACTCCATGCCAGCTGCACTTGATACAGCCAACCAAAAAAAAGCGGCATAATTCACGAGTGTAGGGCGCAATTTCTATCTACACGACTATATCCAAAAACGCCATATGCTTGCAATTTAAAAAAAAAAATTTGGAAGCATATTTTGGAACGAAACTCATAACATAATCTTGACACTTTTTGGATACTTTTTATTGGATTTCCATGATATAATTTTCTTCGAAGCTCTATTTTCTGTTTTCTGACCAATTTTTGGCCATTTTCCCAGAAAACAGAAATAGAAAAAAATGCCCAAAACAGCCACAATATCAGAAATCAGAAAACAGAAATTCCGCCCATCCCTGATCCGGACGCACACTTAGTAGAAGCGGCTGGTGACCAAAGCATCTATCTCTATCCCTTGCACCCGCATGTTTAATTGTTGATAAATCCGTCCCTCGCCTCCATTGAGCGAGAATGATCCACTGGACCACTTGGCACGCGACGGGAATCGCGAAAAGTAATCGAGACGTTGCTGGCGTCTGTTCAGGTGATACAGAGAAGCAGTAGCGGCGTCAGTTTGACCGAAGCTGGTAACTAGCAAGTGTTGCCGGATTTGGCTACATTTTTCTGCTGCATTTGTTGTAGATGACGTGAGCAACAGCCAGAGCGTTACTTATTATGACAGTATCACCTGCGGCACATGTCGTTCCCTTGATCATCGAGTTACTCAGGAGCGGGAACCAGTAGCACCTCCATTCGTCCCTGTCGCGTGCCAGACTGCTCCAATTCTCCTCGCTCGAGGAACACGAAGAGCGTCATATCGTTCGTTAAGGGCTTTCACGAAGAAGTCCGGCCAACGCGTTGCTGAGTGTCCTAGTGTCCTCTTGACATCCCGCGAAAACCAGTCGGTGACGGCTCTCGTCCAGCGTGCGTCAGCGAGACGCATTACGTGTCCGGCCCACCTAATTTTCGACGACTTGGCCCATGCGACAGCGTCTCCGACCTTCGAACGTTGACGAAGCTCAGAACTCCAGGAAAGACAGTACAGGAATAAAAAACGAATTTATTCAATATAACCATTCATTGCACTCATTTAACCTCATGCACTAGAAATAACACCTTTGCAATAAATAATTAAAGTATCACAGTAGAATTAAATTAACTTATCGAGAAGAACAGCATGGAAGCGCAAACGAAAATGACCCATAGTTTCGACAACAATATACATCATCATAATGGTGCAGACTCCGGCTTATTAATGCTACTATCTGACAAATCAAATCGAATTCTCAGACATAGCAACCACGCAAAGCAACGTATGACCTGAATGAATCGAAAATGGTAGCATGCAACAAGAGACTACATCACTAGAACACGTGCACGACTCACAGTGAAAAAGGCAACGACAAAGTGAATGACTACAAGGCTATGAAGAGATGGACAGGGAGCGAGACATCTACAGGCGCCCACAGACGACACTTAAAGCGAAGCTTCTCGAGCACAGCCTCCGCTCACAACTCATCGACGCCGTGGTAGCTGCCCAGCATCTCCTTGCGGAACTCTCCAACCTCCCTTATGCTCGACGAGTATCGACCGAGGCTTTGGAACAGCGAAACGACCTCGTTCCTGGAATGGTGGTGTTGTGGGTACTGTTGTGAGAGTCATCTATCCGTACGGCGACGACAATTTGTAGCACGAGGTGCCTCCCGTTCGGCAGAAACCAAATTTTAGACGAAAAACGTCGTTTTAACACATTTATTTAGGCCTGGAATGGCTGATATAGAGGCTATATGTTGCTACAGGATGTTTCGTTGCGATCAAAACTCTTGCGCCAGGCGGGACTCGAACCCGCACTTTCCGCTTTCCGGGCGGCGATGCTACGCCGTACACCACCGGCGCTATTTGACTGCACGTGACAAAATCCCGACATCACGGGTGAGTGCTGATAGGCCTCGAGTATATCCCGGATATTACGTTCTGTCAAACAGCGCCGGTGGTGTACGGCGTAGCATCGCCGCCCGGAAAGCACAAATGCGGGTTCGAGTCCCGCCTGGCGCAAGTTTTCAAAAACGTTGTTGCTACTCGATCCATGGTTCTGTTGGGAAAACGTCCCTGGGCGTGTATAAGCGGCATGTGCAAAAGGGACTATCCAATCACAGGCATCGGAAATAAGCGCAAGTCATGTGGCTGGTCCCATCGTGGCACCGGCCTCTTATACGCCCAGGGATACTTCCACGATAGCGTTCCACCGCATATCGCGACAACTAACGTATTACTACGTTGCCCGGAAAGTCCTGGCGATTTCGTGCAACCGCTTTTCGTTCGTTTATCACTGAATCAATGTTCAACTTATGTCGCAATCTTAGATAACGCCTAGTACGGAATTCTTAGCTCTATCTTACGGAATATTATCTTCCACCAATGCTTAATGATTCTGCGTCTTCTACGACTTGACGAATATCGAAAGAGCAATTCCGAACGATACTTTATTTCAATTTCAAACCGGACCGATCCGCCGTCGAAACAGCACGGCAAATAACCATATGTGGGGCCGAATAGTGTTGGAGAAAGGGCCGGGCAACGGTAGTTCGAGAAATTTCGTTCTGGAGATTTGAACCATGAAGATACACCCCGAAGCGGCAGACCTACAGCAGTCCAGGACGACGACTTGAAGCCCTTCGTAGGAGCTAATCCATCGCAAATTGTACGCGAGATTGCAAAAGGTCTAGAAGTCAGTAAAACTGCTGTTACAGGCGGTTTGAAACGCCTCGGAGAGGAGTAGACGCTCGAAAAGTGGGTGCCCACCATTTGAGCCAGAAATTGTCGCGTTTCGAAATCTGTTCTTCTTTGCTTCTCCGATGGATCGAGTCGTCACATGGGATGAAAAGTGGGTTCTCTACGATAACCGAAGACAATCAGGACAGTGGGCTGAAGATGACGAACCGCCTAAGTGGCATTTTCTAAGCGCGTACCTCCACAAAAAAAGGTAATGGTCACTGTGTGGTGGTCGGCGGCTGGTGTGATCCATTACTCTTGGTACCAGGCCAAACGATCACATCAGAGTCCCACTGTGAGGAAATCGACGAAATACACCGAAAGTTGCGTCAAATTCAGCCAGCATTGGCCAACAGAAGATGCCCGATCCTTTTGCACGACAATGCCCGCCCACACTATTCGAAAATCGAACGAATTAAGGGTTGAAGTTCTGCCTCACCCGCCATATTCTCCAGACCTTTCACCAACCGACTACCTACTTTTCACACACTTTCAGAACTTTCTCGCTGGTAAAACCTTCATCAGTGAGGACCACGCAAGAACAGCCTTTCTAGAATTTGTCACACTTCGACCACGCAGTTTTCTCGCTGATAGGATTAATAAACCAATATCGCGTTGGAAAAGATGTGCTGATTCGAATGGTGCTTTCGACTGAATCCGGTGAGTATGCAGAAAGTTATGAATGATCGTTCGAAATGGATTGGTCAAAACTGCCAGAATTTTCCGGCCAACCTAATATATTAGGTTGGCAACTAATTTCGTGGACTCTCAAGCGCCTTCAACAAAGGTGTTCATAAACAAATAACAAACAACAGTTTTCAATCAAAGTAAGATCTGTTAGAACGCGGGACTGATTCTCATTTATCAGCTACCTGGCCCATCCCACAGCTGTAGAAATCATGTGCTTTTGAAGCCAAAAATCCTTGGAGGTGCATTTTGACATGGTCCACATTAATAAATCGCCCTCCAACCAAGAAGTGCTGCAGCGAGCTATAAAGGTGCTAGTCATTTGGCGCACAGCCTGTGCTGTAAGGTGGGTGAGTTAGACGCTCCCAGCTAAGGTCTTCGATTTTTTGAAGCTTCCGATTCGCAACGGGTGATCTGGCGTTATCTTGCTGAAAGATATTTCCGCTCCTGAAAATCTGTCTGAACCAATTCTAGCGGAGTTCAGTCTGCGCGCGGCCAGGTTGAGAAGAGTAGATTTCAGCATTAATGCTGGAACTGTTCTTGATGAGCTCCCAGAAGTTAATACCTTCTTGACACCACCAAACGGAGAGAACATAGCGAACCGGACGCCTCAAAAGATAGAAGACCTTGACTGGGAGCGTCAAACTCATTCACCTTACAGCCCAGACCTTGCGCCGAGCGACTACCACATTTTTAGTTCGGTGCGGTACTTCTTGGTTGGAAGACGATTTAATAATGTGGACCGGGTCAAAATGCACCTCCAAGGATTCTTGGCCTTAAAAGAATAATAATTCTATGGCCGTGGGATATATGGGAAGCACTTCTGCGTTCCGAGGGATCTTATTTTGATTAAAGATTGTCATTTGTTATTTGTTAATAAATACTTTTGCTGAAGATTCTTGAGAGTCCACGAAATTAGTTGCCAACCTAATAATTCAACTATGCTACACACACCCAAATCAAGCCAACTTTAGTGAGATAGAAATAACAACACAAATGACAGCAGTGCAACTGACCTCGTTAATTGGAACGGAGCGCCTAGTGTCGTTCCGTCGGCGTTCACCTTATAATGAGAATGTGGCAAGTCTGAGAAGAGAATCTTCAGTGCTGTTCCCATGCCGTGAATTTGGACCTGCAGATGAATTCCATTTCAAAAATAATGTCTGACTGAACGCAACCTCTGTAGGTAGTTCAGGAGAGCAAACCAACCTTTCCCCACAGCCGACATTTGTCGCAGCCCACGCAGTCCATAATTCGAGAGATATTGTGGAAATGCGATCGGAACTCCTCTCGAAGTTCTCGAGCATGCGCTTCGACTCCCTGGAAGGAAGTTGGGATTCAGAGGCTGCATTAAGTCTTCTGAACGTCTTTCGAACAAATGATAAAGATTATAATAATTCCTCCCATTTTTGATTAATATGCGATAATTAAACACGTCAAAAGTTTCACAGCGAACAGTAATAAGCTTCGCAGCGCTGGAAAAGCATTTCTCAAAGCATCTTCAATATGAAATTTCGTTCTCTCAGGTAAGATTAAATAAATGGATGAGTAATGAAAATTTGAAACTGTAGCGTTTTACACAGTAATCGAGAGTTCTTGTAAAGCTGTAGGACCAATATTGTAAAATACACTTTTACCGACTGACGTTATGGCGCCACCGCCTTTCTCAGAGTCTTGTGGATACAGGTGAAAGGCTGGTAAGTCACACGTGGGTGGAGGCAGACATAATGAACATTTGACAGCGCGGTTTTAGATTCACCCCACTCCATCCGAGGATGACCGGCCAGATTTCGGCTGTATCTCCAAGACTCTGAAGAAGACGGCCGTTCCGAAATGTCAGCCGGATAAAGTGTACTTAACAATCTTGGTCGCACAACTTCAAAAGAACTCATGAAACTCATGAATGCCAAGATTCAGCGACAGCAGAAGATGTAGAAGATAATATTTCAAGCATAGTTTCCCCTATAAAACAAATCGTTCATTACCGTGAATAGCTCATGTTCATCAAACTGATCGGGGAACTGTCGGATGATGTCGAGCAACTCGTCGATTGCAACTCGAGTTTCGATGTCCTCCTGGAACACAATTCTACAGCTATCTTCAACAACAGTTGGAGGAGGCTGTTTCGTATGCTATATAAACATGTTCAGGTTTAGAAAATACTAACGTCAAATAAAGGCTACAATAATTTCGAAATTGGATCCTCCACAATACCTTTTCATTTCCAGTGTAGAAAAGCTCGTTTTGGAGATAAGGCCCAACTTTCAGCAATGCGCGAAGTTCCAGTAAGAACACGAAGTAGACATTTTTCAACCTGAAGTGTTTCCGATTTGAGTCACATTTGATCTTAAGATTTCAACTTATGCTAACACAGTTTCAGAACAGTGTAGTGTATGGAGCTCATATAGAAAAATATACACTCGGTTGTTTACCATAACATCGATACGAAGCGATTTCTCCTAATTTTTGCCTGATCGAGAGCCACCCTCCACAATTAGATCGTGCCGAGGCAAGCACTACTGTTCATCAAGACTTCAGTGAAACGCAGTAACTCGCTACCAGGGCCTTCCTACTGTGTCCTCCTACATCTGGCATTATAAAAGATCTGGAGCCAGATTCATCAACCGCTTACCGCCCTCTAACAGTAAAATACCGCCAAACCTGATAAATGTCGTATCAGTGAGGTCGGCGGTATTTTCACCGTTAGAGGACGGTAAGCGGTAGATGAATCTGGTCCCTGGAGTATAACCGCTGTTCTCGTCATTACTGTGAATAGTGATAGTCTCTAAGGAACCGTTAAGCTTAATCTTTATTACTTGGTCTTCTCATAATAGATCCTAACAAATGGTCACACAACGTGCCGATCGGTCCCACGAGGTGTGGATGTTGCGTTCGATCAAACGGCGCCGGTGGTGTAATGGCGTAGAGCATTCCCGACCGGTCAGAGGGAGGTGCGGGTTCGAGTCCCGCCTGGCGCTAGAAGTTTTGATCGCAACAAAACATCGTTATGACAGATCCTAACAAAGTTTGCCATCCAAAGATAAGCATAAAGTACATCTTTCCTAACGGGGAAGAGAGGCACTCCACTCTGGTTTTTCGACACCGTTGGCAATTTGGATGTAGGCTATTACAAAGAGATAACACTCCGAAATATAGGAAATAAGAGGACCGCGTGTTGCAATGCAGCATCCGCTATGATATTAGTGGTTCACCCTCACTCCCATTATGATAGATACCAGAACTTTTAGCGCTTAAGCAGGAAGTATTTCTCGCATTTCCTAGTGTTACTCAAACACGCGGTTACTCAACAAAATAGCCTTTGCCTTTTTCTCAAAAAATTATTTCTTGGCAAAGCTCGTTGTGCCCTTACATCGTAGATCTTTAGATAAGCAGACAAAAACAACGTTGAAACGCTTGAATTACAATAAATACTGACCGCTGAGGTCCCTCCCAACTCCACTTTGTTCCAAAGCGATCGGCAAACATCGCAGTGTTACGAAACCACGTGCCACTACCAAATCCACCGGGAGCTAAAACAAATGAGTAAGCGAATAATAAAGGTACTTCCACATAACTTGATTCAGAGTACCTGGCTTGTAGTTGTAGGCAGCAATGGAGATAGTAATGGCCGAGTGGAAGCCTGAGATCAGTCTGTAGAACACCCTTTTCTCCAGACAAAGTCCTAAAGTATCTCTAATCGAAACGTAAGACTTGTAGGAATACCCCAATAACCTGGAACGAACGGAGAAGACAAAACGAAAAGAAACTGACAACCGAAAAGTATCTTCCTGCGATTGACTTAACGGCAGCAATCGTAACTGGTGAACTCGTCGTCTTTTATTGCAAAAAAAAAATCGCATAGCAGAAACAGCAATAGTTTTGGTACGAAAGCCTCAAACAAGTCACCAGCCATGGATTGCGCACAAATGTCGCCCTTTGGTAAACACTGAAATCGAATGTGACAAGGTTCTTGCACACCCGCGCCTCTATCAGTCTATTTAGAAAGTGTATCGCATGCACCATGCATCCCACTTCTACCTCGGAAACTTGAATGCGTATTTGCGTTAAACTACGGCTTGTAAGAATTTCGGCGCAATGCTACTATGAGGGGGCCAGCACACATTTGAACGAGTTTTTACCCGTGGATGGGAAATTCCACGTCACCATATCCGACTGCTACGTTTAAGACGGTCGAAGCTCTTGGGCTGGGCCCCTCTCCCCGTTTCTCATTGCGAGAGGATTTCCAATAAACAGTCACGGCTTCACCCCTCTCATATAAGCCTGGCAGTGGTGCAAGGACCCCAATGGAGTGGAAAGCTGACCAGGACTTGAAACTAAAATACGTCACCTGTTTATGCTGAACCAACCAAGAATTCGAATTTGCACCCTGGCCTAGAAAACGTTCCATGATTCAAAGGTCGCCCAAGGACTATCAACTTTGTATGAAAGGAATAAAACACTGACTTCATCATCGGCCACGTCTGTAAGCCATATGAGTTATTGAAAACAAATCGAGGTTAAGCCAACGGCAGTCGTTAACCAACCGCTCTGAAAGAATCCACGAACTCGCCATCTATTCCATTTCTTGGAGGGACGCTGAAGGACTATCTGATCTAAGAAAAAATTTCGGAGATATCCTATGGGAAAGGAGCCTCCGCTAGAAAAACGAAACAAATACAAACATGGTGGCCTCCCGTCTCGAAAAATTTCCAAGAAACGTCCTCTCCGACTAGGCTCAGTGCATCGTCTGTGCAAAATATTATAGTTCACTTTCAAATTCGATGCCGTTGTGAAAAACATAGAGAGTCAAGTGTCCCTCCATTAGGATAGATCCAAAAATTTAAAACCCATTTGCTAAAAAAGAATCATTGCCTTATCCCTCTGAAGCAACATTGGCTCTAATTATGGCAAAAGATTGGAGAGTATCTTTGGCACAAATCCAACTAGAAATGGAAATCGTTGGTGTTCAAGGGACACCTTCTGCCAGCTGCACCAAGTGCATCGCAACACAAATTCATTTTCGAAAACGTGGAGACCACCATTAATGATGGTCATACTCAGTCAGTCAAGAGAAAACACTTGACCGCCCATAAATCAGTCAAATAAGTCTAGTTGAGCAGCTAAGTCATTAAAGCCTTTCCATCTCTGGAGAAAACGGTCGCACTGGTATCCAACTTGACTAGGAGGAATGAAGCGCTGACTTTTATTAAGTGACTCAGTAAGTTAACTCAGAGTCCGAATTCCTTAGGGCACCACAAGAAGGACCACCGATCATAGATTCCACCCATTCCGTCATTTCTACGCAGCGGAGCGCGTGAAGCTAACAATAAACTCGATGGCGCGCTGGACCCCTATGTGTCCCGAATGGAACCACAGTTAAGTCCCAAGCAGGGATGAGCGGATTAACCGTTATCCGTTATCCGTTATCCGGTTTCCGGCAGGTTTTGGGCTATCCGTTTTGTTGTTCGTTATCCGGTGGTTTTTGGCCGGATAACGAACAACAAAATCTGGCACCCTTATTACTTAGTTGAATATAAGGACAATTTTTAAAAATCGTTTTGTTTTTTCCACAGATAGTCGAGATACGTTTGCAATGCTAGGTCGGTGCCTTCTTTTAGTTCTCAATGGCCAAGCTATCAACCTGCTCATAGCGCGTTCTGAAATGCAGAACACTGCCTTGCTCATTTTTATTTGTGGGGTTTACACCACATAATGTACTGTCTGGAAAAAACCTGTCGGCTAGAGGAGAAAGGAATAAACCTTCATACGAATCACTTCGTTTTAAGAATGTGCCAGATATTCGTCCTCTATGTACACGATCTTTTAGCCCATTGAAACTATTTGGGCATAACTTCCGAGTAGTGGGTGGAAAGCCAGCACTTTAATATCCTATCCTATCCTACTATGTATAAAAGCGTTACACCGTCTGTCCGTGTGTATGTATGTGTGTTACAAACCTCTATCAACCAGCAAAAAACATGTCAAACGTACGTGTAAAGGTGACCCGCATGTGCATGTAAAACCTGTCAAGGCTACATGCACACGCGGGTCACCAAGTGCAGTGGATGGAAACAAACCAAAATAGGAAGTGACCATGTTGGACAAATGGGTGGAAGTGTTCGAACGGACAACCACTATTGATTGATAGTATCAATTTTCGATCGGGGTTGTCGTTCAACACCACGATTTGATGCGATTATGATTAAGCCGGATGAGGAGACAAATATTAATCGACGGTATCGATTTTTCGACCGCAGTTATCGGTTTTAGCCCAAATTTGACCAATTGGAGTGAGAGCCACACGACAGTTTCTCCGAGAGAATTACTCCCTCTTGCAGGAAATACTCCAATATAAAGAGATTCAGACAGTTTCTAGAACAAGAAAGCAGTATCGATTGACCGAATCACCGATCGACTATCAATTTTTCTGCAGATTAGACACTTCGGAGTGGGAATAGCACTAATGCGGTGGGCAGCGGACAATGCTTACGTCAATCGTTTTGAGAATCTTCCCTTGCTCTATTCTGTGTAATGAGCAAGATTAGTTTTTTCTTCTATAATGGGGCCGAAGGGTCAATATACCGTCGTGTCCAAGGCGTTTTGTTTTCTGAGTTTGGGCCGAAGTCCCAACCAGACGTTTTGATGCCGATAGGTTTACGGGTAGTTGCTGAGCTGTAGCAGCAGCTGCTGACGAGCTGCACGTTCAATACTGGTATACGTACTTGGGCAATGACCTGCAGTGGCCAGCCGATGGACAATTCAGTGCATTAACGTTCCCGTGCAAACCTGATACCTAGACTGGAAATCCGAACCAAGAACATTGAGTCAGAGTGCATGCGAAAGTCGACGCCTTCTCAGAGTGCGCTACTTCGTACCTCGAAGAAAAAACCGATAAGAAGGTTAAAAGTGGCTCATTTGACATGTGACGAGGACGACATTATAAATCTCGACCTACTATTAGAGAAAGAATGGTTTAAAACGAGTGTTAATTTTTGTTGTTTGTTCGTTATCCGTTTTTCCGTTATCCGGCCATTTTTGGGAAAAATTATCCGTTATCCGTTATCCGGGTTTCAAAATTTTATTATCCGCTCATCCCTGGTCCCAAGGTCGACCAAGACTTCCGCCACTTTGAACACTTTGAACTGATACAACAAACGTTTGGTAGGGGTAAAACACAGTCAATTCTAACGCCTGGTCATCGCAAATCATTAGGCAAACTAAAATCGAATTCAGATTGCCTTCATGATATGATGAAGAAGTAGAAGGCGTGGCGCATCCCACAGAGGAATTGATTAGCGCCGAATTTTTCCTTCTCAAAGGTATTACACGGTGCAAGTCTAAGGAGTGGGGACCACACCGTATTTCTCTCAAAACTTGGCATCCCTGCCGCACCCAAAACAGGCCTAGACTTCCAACTGATATATTGTGTATTTATCCGAGCTTAATGATATCATTTCAGTGTTTTCTGAATTAATTCCTCGTATTTTATGGGGAGAATTGAGACGGACTCATTTTACAGACTTTCGCCTGCCACTGTCCTAGTTGGAAGGGAGGTGGGGTGCACATTGCAGTCGAATGAAAGCAGTGGACGCCATGCATCTCCAGGCGAGTGGCTTGGTACAGCGTGATGGCACCGGCGAGAAGTTTGCGACCCGAAACAACTGGAAATGCATGAGGTGCGAGTGAGGCCCACGAGTGTTCAAACGATATGCGTAGACGCCACTCCTCCCCGGCTTTCCTTTCATTTTTAAACAGCTCCACTAATAAGGAAAGCATGCTCTACTCAGGTACTACATTTTTAAACTAACAGGCAAAACGGCTCTATTTACATGCAGTTCAAGCGAGATGGTATCATTTTTTACAATAGAATGGTAAAGGATAAAGGACGGCATTATTCAATCCCTTTTGGGATGCGCCACGCATTCTACTTTTACGTGATGTCGTGGAGGCGACTTGAATGCGTATTTGGCCATGCAATGACTTGCGGTGGCCAGTCGTTGAACATGTCAGCGCTCTATCCTTCCCAGACAAGTCTGGTACCAATTCACCGACCACGGAGGGATGGAAGGCTTCGTTGGCCTAGGCGGGAAATCTGAACGAGGAACCTGGTATCGGGTGCACCCGACAGCCGGCGCCTCCTCCGACTGCGCTACTCTTTTTACAATAAGGAAAGAATAATAGGAAACATATTCGCACAGAAATATGTCACCTCACTTGGACCGCGCAGGCTGACCTACATAGAGCAGGGTGAACAAGAACCTTGCAAAGCTTCTTTTGAAATGAGGAAAAACACGAAAATCCGACAGACCACAAGAGTTCCCAAGTATAAAGACAGCACACAAGAACAGCACTACCACACAAACCCACTATCTATAACATTGAGCGTTATTCCAAAAAACTGCAGTTAACATACCTTCTGTAAACATTAATATGTATTAATGGAAACGGTAAAGGTTTGAATAAACGCAGTAACCTAGCAAAGAACAAAAATGGAAGTAAAAGAGAAAAACGGTAAAAATTACAATAAAAAAAGCGTCTAGCAGCACTCACCAAAGTTGTTGGGGTTCATCAGAAAATTCTTGTCGAACTTCATGTCGGGTCTAGAATTGAAGCCTTTTGTACAAATCCTCTACCTTAACGAGCGAATAATAGAGGAAGACTCACTTAAAGCAATTCTCTTGATAGATGCTCTTCCATACTCGTATAGCTGAGTCTCCCTTGTAACCCGTATACCTCTCTGGATTCTTCGATAGATCAACATAATGCATATCGGAAGAGTCTTCATCTGAAACGAAAACAAATAAATAGGATAATGAGCGGCGTTACTCAATCCGTTTTGCGATGTGCCACGCAATCTACTTCTACGAGACGTCGTGGAGGCGATTTGAATGCGTATTTGACCATACAACAACTTGCGGCGATGGCCAGTCGATGAACAACTCAGCGCGTAATCCTTCCCAGACAGTCCGCTACCAATTTACCGATCCCGGGAGGGATGAAAGGTTTGGTTGCTCTCGGTGAGAAAACCGAACCAGGGCCCAAGAATCGAGTACATGCGACAGCCGGCGCTTTCTCCGACTGCGACAACACGCGCTAAAGATTCACCCTGGTCACAATAAATGTAGGTGTCCTTTCACAGATAAAGTTATAGACGTAATCAAGGCTCTCAGAGAGGAGAAGATGCGGGTTCGAGTCCCGCCTGGCGCAAGAGTTTTGATCGCAACAAAACATCCTGTAACAGCATATAGCTCTCATCTTCAGTTCTTGAACAAATCGCCGTCATAATATGGATGACAAAGAGAGTGGACTACCGCGTGCCCTCCAGCGTTTTCAGCAGCCTTCAAAAAGCGTCGCAGAAGTTGTGAAGAAGATGAAGTATGTCCGTCCCAGTGCCCACCTATTCAATTCCAATGTTCTTCTTGTGCTAATGTGCCTTGCGGAACTTGGACCCTACTAAAGCAGAATGAACAAGCGATAACGTCGCGCTGTGAAGGTAGAGGGTACTGGTTGGAATGGCACTATTCACCCACTGCAAGGAAGACATCTGGATATTCAAGTCGTGGAAAGCAAGGTGAATGAGCCAGAAAATGCGACAACCGTCGAACGAGAAATCCCTTGGCAATCGTTGAACGAGGTTCATAATTAAATCGGTTCATCGAGGGTCAGAGAAAAATACTTGAACATCCAAAAACGCCTGGTAAACTTCTCTTTGAAAGCCCTGAGCGAACAATATAGCGCTCCTAGGTCACTCGAGGGAGAAGGACCGACTGGGTTATTTTGACACGTAACAGAGACTACCTGGGAAGCTGCGCCGAAGTGCTAGGAGCGACAAGCTAGGAGGAGGTCTTTTTACAAAGAAATGATGAAATAGAGGCGAAACGAGGCTGGGTAGAAGATTATTGGACAGTGCTTTTGCTTCAGCAGAAGACTCCAGACCTCAATTGACGTGTTGAACGTACTTTGGGGCAATGCTAATTTGGCAGCATCAAGTTCTGGCCTACTTTCTGACCTACCACTCCCTCTCCTGAATCTACTTGACAGCTTGATGTCTGTTTCGTTGTCTCAAGGCGCTTAGCCAATTCCAAAAGGGGGGTAATGAGCGAGGGAATCAATTTCCCCACTCATGGGTTGGTGCCCTCAAATTAGGACTGCTCCTATTTCTTATGTGGGGATACAAGGTGGCTCCTAACCAAACTTTTTCGTCAACGCGATAAACGAGATTCGGCGAGATGTCAAACGAACATCATGAAGCCCACCTACCCTTTTTGGTCGACTCCTTTGTAAAAGCCCTGAGCGAGTGAACGAAATATCCCGTCTCTTATGCTCCGAAAGACGGCCGACTGGGCTATTCTGGCACGCGACAAGGACGAATAAATTTGTTGCCGTGGTAACTAGTCCACATATAGGTGATAAAGTATGTAATCACCCTAATTAGAGAGAAAACAGCGATACACTCTATCAACCCTGTCCAGACACTGACCTTCTTTTAAACTAAGGAGGGGGGGGGGGGGGGGGGGAGGGGCTAGAGGGATCTTTCGTCTATCGCTTTTCTGTTCTCTGTCTTCTTTTTTTCTTTTATCGATGTTCTGGCTTCCCGGAAAATTTTCAACATTCCCGCTGGAACACGTTAGTGGACACGTTTCAACAGGCAGGGATTGCAAAGGCACAGCAGCTCAACGCGTTAAGGAAACATGTAGTAACACGTCAAGGATATACGAAGGCGTCACTCACACGCTCCCACACACCCAACCCTGCCCTTACCCCGCGCTCACCTGAGCAAAAATGAAGCGGGGGTCCACCCTGTACTCCTTCCACACCTGGGAAGTCTAGGAAGTCTACTCTACCAGAGAAAGGCTTCAATAACGTCCAACAGCTAGACTGCATCTGTGTTCAAGGCCAACGAATCCACTTTAAAAGCTTTCGAACAAATTCCAGGGATTTTATGGAGAAAATTAGGGTGGACCCCCTTTTAGACTTGCACCGTCAACAACCTTCAGGTCTTACTGTTACAGTTACACCAGATGTGCTTTCTACTATCATGCAAATGAGATTTACTCGAGTAATTTTGATTTACAAAATCAGGTCCTCCTGTATAAGCAAATGGCATACTAAACTCCTTATTAGTTGCTGTGCTTTCCTCTTCAATTTTTTTTCTTCAAATTATTGGGTTCTGAAGTGTAGAAAGAAACAAACTCTCAAACGCTATCAAATTCAAGTTATCGGAGCTTCCAATCGAAAGAAATAGAGCCATTAATTCTATAGTCTCCAGAAGCAAACGTAGAAAAAGTCAAAAGACGTCCCCAGAGGGTGTTATTTGGGGTGTTGATCACGAATCCACATTGGCTTTTTGAAATTTCATCCACAAATTTAGTAGGTTATGTGGCAGGTGCAGGCCAGTTTGCCAGGATCGTGATCACCGATTTCGCCCAAACTCTGCCTATGGAGATTTTTCGAGGTGCTGAGAAGTTCTTCACCGCATAGCACCTGGTGCAACTATATGCTGGTTTTCTTTTCTTTCCTGCCGCCACCACAACCCACCGTAGTACACTGTAAAACTAACCAGGGAATTCTCTCAGGCGTATGTCTGAACTGCGAAAACGAATACCACTGTGAGACTCCACCATTCAAATAGTAGTAAGGGATGTTCCATTTTTGCAAAGATCTTGAACCCAAGGAGCTAGGGACCCTCGAAGTTTACTGCGGAATCGCCTGCACTCGCACGTAGTTTCGAACGGCAAAACTAAATACCACTATGAGATTCTCTACCCTTCGATTAGTAGAAAGGTATGTTTCATTTCTGCAAAGTCCTTGAACCCAAGG
This sequence comes from Heligmosomoides polygyrus bakeri, assembly GCA_947359475.1. Lineage (NCBI taxonomy): Eukaryota > Metazoa > Nematoda > Chromadorea > Rhabditida > Heligmosomidae > Heligmosomoides > Heligmosomoides polygyrus. The sequence continues at coordinate 17,178,577 of OX375869.1, read as the reverse complement.
AGCTAGGGACCCTCAAAGTTTACTTGGGACCGCATTCATTCGCACGTAGGTTTGAACGGCAAAATCGAATTCAGCTGTGAGATTCCCCACCCTTCAAATAGTAGGAGGGACGTTCCATTTCTGCAAAATCCTTGAACCCAAGGAGCAATGGGCCCTCAAAGTTCACTATGGGACCACTTTCACAAGTGCAAAACTACCATAATCGGCAAAAAATTCAAAAAATGAATTTCATATCCGTGATCAGCGCCCCCTTATACCAAAGTTTGGATCAATTTTTTTCTACCACTACTCGACCCCTACCAAGGGGCTATGGGTCGTGAAAGTTCAATAGTGCCGCTTCAGATTTACCCTTGACAATCGCATACTCAAGGAAGCGTACACTCATGTCACGGCGAACCATCGTGATACTGCACCCCTATCTTCAATAAAAATCTCTCTATTTGTAACATTTTTTAATTGGTCGGCTCACCAGAGGAGTTTCAAGACCAACGTGAGGCCGTCTAGTGATACGTTAGAATATGACTGTGACCTATGCTCGCTGACCTGCCGGGACTGTATAAGCTACCAGCCCGTCATCATCAGTGTGTCTAGTTGTACACCTTCGAAGGGCAGTAGGGTACAACTGGACTTGTACAATGATCGGCTGCCCTTCCTTGATCATGTGGGATGCATGCTAGATGATATAAGATTGAATGGAAAACCATTCTCGGCTTGTGGGCTGGTGTCATCATATGCTCTTCTAATTGCTTTATTCATGTCTAGTTGGGAAGGTCCTTCCTCCATGTAGCCGAGGTTCCTATCAAAAATCAGCAGAAAATACAAAGAGTC
>OX375869.1:17151961-17177549 GCA_947359475.1 Heligmosomoides polygyrus bakeri | reverse complement strand
TGCTCCCTCTTAGATTCCCTACAGATTATATAGCTCTTGTTGAGAATCGTTAGGATAGCTTCACAGATGCCTCTTGCAAGTAAGGCTCCAGAACCACTTACCGAAAATATAATACGTTCACTTATGGTTAGTTCTAACATCCACTCTTCTCACCTCTCCTACTCGGGAATAGTTTACCCTGAGTTCCATCACATAGCACTCGGCCTGTCGATAAGAACTCGTTGTCGAACGTTGAGTTTCAAAGGGGTTATGAAACAGTTGAAAACGAAACAGCACTGTGCAGTATCCGTTTCACACAGAAGCGCACTCGTATTCACTGCTTTAAAAACTCCCCGCTCCACTCTTTTGGAGCTACGCATCCAGCTGCTCACAGCACATGATAATTACACATCCTTTATTTCACGGCGAAAACTCATATACTGCAACACGTACAAACCAAATACAAAATGAAAACAATAAATGCCCTATTTTTAAATAGATCGTGGTAATCTGTGATCTAAATGACAGAATAAATAATTTAGTTCAGGCTTCCCGTTCGCCGCATATGAGCTATTTGGACGACCAGTGCCCCGACGCTGAAAAACTGGAAATTAATAAAGCAACAGTGCGACGCAAAATGCGGTAGGATGTCACCTTGCTAATGCTATGACACCTGCAGGCATAATCTTGTGAGAGTTCGCGAATCGCATTCCCATAACATACGTCAGAAGTCCAGATACACCTGTAAAAGAACAGGATTTCTATACACCATTTTTACGTCAAAAAGGGAACTTTTCAAACCAAGCCTCTCGCTCTTGAAATCAAACTGAACATTTTCCAAATCAAAACGAGCGTCCTCCAGATTAAACTAGAGACGCTTCGAGAGGGCTGGAATATTCTTTTTCTTATCAAGGAAAATTTAGCATGGCCTTCGTTGAAATTTTTTGATTCACCTGCCCCAATAGGAGAACACACCAACAATATTTAGCGTGTTAAAAGGAGAGGATACGGCAAGGATTCATTTAACTCGTCAAGATTTTGGTTTGATTTATAGTGTAAATGGTGCTTATGTGAAACAGCAAAGTGAAGATTCTAAAAGTACTTTTCTAGTACCGCTGACAAGTGTGTAACTCCGCAGAGGCAGAATTTTTCTGTCCGCAGAAGAGTATCCATTTCTACCAAAGAAGATCGCGACACCCATGACAAGTGCATGACGCAGACTGTTCTTTTAGCACTAAAGTTGTTGCTTTCCTGCACTTTGAAATACACTTCCGACATTTAATCCTCTTTGAAAAATAATTTTTTAATAAAATATCAAACAGTGGGGCAGATGAATCTAAAAAATGGGGCAGATGAATCTAAAAAACCAAAGCAAGTCATAAGGCCCATGCACACTTCTGTGACATCGTGGCGCGGCCATGATGAAGCATAGGGCCGCGACGGCCGCGGCGCGACACTGCGACACGTGCCGCAGGGAGCGGGCATGCACACTCTTGCGACTGTCGCCGCGGCTATCGCAGGCGACGCCGCGCTGAGTGCCGCAGGCTGGAATGATTCAAACCATTCCTGGCGGCGCGGCATCCACGCGAACGTCGGCCCCGTTGCCTAAAACGGCGCTCCAACGCGCCCGCGCCGCGACCGCCGGATTTCGCGGAGGTAGCCGTCACCCCACGGCTGCGGGACACTATGTACGAATGGTCGCCGCGGACGCGGCGAATAGTGCGGCGCGCGCGGCAGAAGAAGCGCGGCAATTGGGTGATTTCAGCGACCAGTGATACCTAGATCTGCATCAAAACTTGCTCATCAAGTGTTAGAAAGTGTATACAAACTCAGTTTCACTGCGATAGTGTGTCATATTTTCACCTTTTCCTGAAGAAGCATCATATAAAATTGAGCATTAGGGCGTTGTTTATTTCTATAACTCGAACTCAATTTCTGAACCAGAGCATGTTTTCCCGCAGCTCTTGCAAAAGCAGAAAGGGATATCAACAACACAAGCCTAGCGTCTGCAGCATCTCATGAGGCACAGCTCATACGACCGCAGCGGAGCTCATCGCGCACGCGGCTGTCGCCGTCGCGGGCGCGGCGACCATTCGTAAATAAAGACCGCCCCTCGTCACCCCACTCGCCGCGCCGCGGTGTCGCAGAAGTGTGCATGGGCCTCTACTAGATTTTCTTTCGAAAAAAAAGATAATTTAACCTATCTTTAGTTCAATCCGAAGGACGATTGTTTTAGTTTACAAGATGTTCAGTTTGATTTCAAAAGCGTTAAGCCGGCTTAACTATGCACGAAAATGGTATATATTTCTCGATAGTAGTGGAAAACCTTTTGAGGAACTTGATGGATCGAGAATAGCCTCATGCAGAACAACAATCTTCGGTTGTGCTACGATGTTTGCTACTACGAATCAGTCCGACGTTCCGTTTGAATCCATTCATCAGAGCTACACGTTGGTATAAAAATCGGCACTACTGTATTTTCGGGACTTCGCCATGAGGGGAGGGCTATTTAGGGTGGTGATCACGAATCTGCCATCCGTTTTTGAAATTTCGACCGATTACGGCAGTTTACGGTAGGTGCGGGTGACCAAGGCTGTCGAGGTCATAATCACCGGTTTCGCGCAAACTTCACCTATGGGGGTTATTTGGGGTGTTGATCACTAACCTGACATCCGTTTTTCGTTTTACACTGAAGTACGGTAATTTACAGTAGGTACGGGTGGCTAAGGTCATGGCCACTGATTTCGCCCCAATTTCACCTGTCACCTGTATCACCAGTCGTCGAGTTCAAGTTGCTCGAGCGGGCGCCAGCAGCGTCTCCATCCGTCCCTGTCGCGTGCCAGAGTGCTCCAATGAATCCCCCTCGCTCAAGAGACACGAAGAGTGCCCTCGGTAAGACGAAAAAAAAAACATGTCAGATTCGTGATCAGCACCCCAAATTACCCCCTGGAAGAAGTTTCGACGTTTTTTCGACCTCTCCTCGACCTCTGGAGCCCCGAAAGTATAATGGTGCCGAAAGATCAATGGAATAAAAGATCTTGAAAATCTTGTGATAAAAATGATCAACGAAACGAGGGATCTTGAAACACTTACCAGCGACAGCAGCCGCTTTGTAAGGTAGGTCCAGCAGGGTAAATGCAGCCACTATAGCTCCGCTGCCTGCACCGGCCAGCAATGATGGTACGGAGCCTGAAAGGAATCCACTTGAGATATCGGCAGACACTGCTGGTGGCATATACAAGTGAAATAAAGCATTCAGAGTCACTGCACACTACATGTCACATGTCCAACTCGAAATCACTCAAGAAGTCAAAAACAAGGCTAACCTTATACATATTTGAACATAAGATTTGTACCAATATTGGCTGCGCTGATCGAACTACTACTCATCTACAACGTCAAACTGCATTTCTTCACAAAATGCTCAACACCGAGAATCACCAGAAACAAGCTTATGAAGCTTGTTTTTTCGTAGTTCCATAGTTCTCCTACTGAATAGCCGTGGATTTGGCATTATGCCAGCCAGCACTGATACGAAGACGTGGCGGTCCCGCACCGATTGCTCTTACGGTAACGGTTTGAAAACGTGGTACTTTATCAAGAACGTCGTGTTCTTCCGACAACTACAGATTCGGAATATCTACCTACATGAGATGTGCTGGCGCAAAGCGGATCGGCATGCGTGATTGCCAAATTACATCAGAAACCTCAGTTCACAACTACGGTGGAACAAACTAGTGCTGTGAGTTTTATTTTTGCAGCACAGAACGCCGCGTAGGCCTGCCGTACAAGTCCCCCCCCCCCCCCCGCCCGCCCGAGCCACTTAGCGCTCATAAAGTTTCATGCCATGTGGGCTGCCTTATATAACGGACCTCCCCTCTCAAAACCGGTTAGAAAGATTGATTATCAGTTGTGCAACGTCTAGACGCAACGTATCGATGGTTTAAACAACGAGGGTCGTCGACGATGTGACCTGATTTCGGAAGACGACAGAACTATACTGGAATGTTGATCAACCACAAGCAAAAACAAAAAAGCCTGAAATAAAACATCAAGTAAGCAATCACCAAGGAGACTACTTACCGGCTTTTAAGTAACCAATAAGTCCGCCAGCCACCAAAAGACCGGCATACCACGGATTCACTTGTTCAGGCGTCAGCATTTTCGGAAGACCTATCGAGATCTATAGCTAAAAGACAATGCTTAAAGGTCTCAATAGCTTCACTAGCACCGTCCGAAACTGACACGAAACTGTTGCTTGCCTTCAGCGATTGGAAACGGGAAGAAGTGAGCTTACGATGGAGACTGAGAGAGTAATGCAGTAGATCCAACAAGGGAAGGATACTAGGTGACCATAAGGCTTTGAGATGAGGTGTACATCACTGGATGTGGCTTCGAACGCTGATTCCAAATATGTGTTCCGTTTCTGCTGCACGCATCCGTGAACGGAGTTATGGACTATTTTCATAGCAGGCTCCTCTGCCCTCTAGGTCCACTCAGAGCGGGCCAATCACAAGAGAGCGAGCTCAAGTAGGGTTGAAACTGCGCTGCTGGCCGAGCAGTGGTGGCGCAGGAGCTAGAGGAGCGACGTGGTGAGACGGGATGGTTTATGGTTTGACTCGCCAGTGGTGCGGGATTTTTGCACTTTCTAAAAAAGATCTGCCACGATCAAGCAAAGCTCTCTATGTCAAATGGCGAGGTTTAGGCGAAGTCGATTATCATGATCCCACCACCCATACCTACAACTGGGTGATCAGTGCCTTAAATAACCCCCTGGGCGATTTTTTTTTTCGACACACGGGGTCGGTAAGGACAATGCTGCCGAGTTATCCTCCAAACTATGCTCTCACCAGTGCTGTGTTGGCGTTCCTTTTGGAGGAATTCGATCCTTGTGATACTTCACACGTTTCTAGATCATGAAACCATTTCATCAGTTTTTGAAGAGTGAAAGTGATGAACATTCCAGGAAGAACAACATCATAAATACAATCATTAGACGACATTTCTTCTTGCCATTCAAAAGCATGTACAAACGTTTCACCTCTCATGTATTGACACACGGTATGAAGTTCTCACTTCACTCCCGTGACTCAACTCTTCAAATGATTTACACTCAATTTTCTGCCCCAAAATTCAGAACTGTTCTCACGTATTCATGGTACGCTGCAGGATACCTGCACAGTCACCCTAGGAAGTTTGATACACCAATTCAATATTGTTTCCCTACTGACATCGTAGAGCACTGCTCTTTCAGCGGCTGCACTGTTTTATCCGCTGCGGTCATTGGCAACAGCTGTTATGTTTTGAACATTTCGTAGTGTTATTTCACAGTTGCTAGTGCAACGCATTGTTTGTCTTCTCGCCACGTTTTTAGCAACTATTCATGACAAATTGTGTCCTCGTGCCAGTGTGAAGTTGTCAGTATGAAGACGAGTCCTTTCTGGTGACTTTTTCCGTTACGATTTGATAAAGAGAGCTTTGGTTGATCGTAGCAGGTCTTTTTTAGGAAGTGCAAAAATCCTGCCCCACAGGGAAGTCGAACCATAAACCACCCCGTCTCGCCAGGCCGCTCATCTATCCCTGCGCCACCACTGCTCGGCTGGCAGCGCCGTTTCAACCCTGATTGAGGTCGCTCTCTTGTGACTGGCCCGCTCTGCGTCGACCTAGAGAGCAAAGGAGCCTGCTATGAAAATGGTCCATAACTCCGACTGGAAAAGGGAACGCATATTTGGAATCAGCGTTCGAAGCCGCATCCAGTGATGTACATCTCATCTCAAAGGCTCATGGTCACCTGGTACCTTCCTTTGTAAGTAAATTGTTAAGCGACAATTTTATAAGCAGCCTGTAATTTGAAAAGAACGCCGGGGAGTGACAATCTTCTCAGTTTGTCGAAAAGTGCATTAGATGCGTTCGATAAAAGCAATATAAAGTTGTGATTCGCGTGGACCTTGTTGGCTCTTCTAATTTTGTTCTTAGTATGCCCATTGCATCATGTGTCGTTGCGTAACGCATCCCCGAAACATAAATAAATAAACTGTTTTACAAAGACACAGAACTAGCCTAAGAAAGAACCTTTCCTTACAAATTTCTAGCCGGGAGAGGTCACCACGCTTGCTTACTTTCGGCTATCCACCGGTGTCCCTCCGCCAAGGACAAATCCGAAGCGTCGTCCTCTCAAAGGTTTACAAATCGACTAAGTTGATTCAAACGAGTTAACAAGTTCTGTTTTATCGTTCAGTGTTGTCGTCGCTATTATTTACAAAGTGGAATGACTCACTCAGGATTCACAAAATCAACCTGCTGTGACCCAATGCGTGTGTTTCTGGAATCGTAATCAAAAATGAAAAGAGCTCAAAATTCCAGCGAATTCTCCAAGGCAAATCACTAGTGTCTAGTCTGGATAGCTGGTGCAAGGAAGAGAATGGTGAATGCCAGCGTGAAAAATGTTGTTTGAAGTGTTTCACTGTTTGACCCTGAACAAATAGCACGGATGAAAACTAGGAAACAACAGATAAAACCGCGAATCGTTATGGCCAATGTGTTTGATAAGAAAGCAAATGATGCACTGGTTGCAGCACACACATTCCTCGATACAGAACGCCGATATTAGGTGAGACGGAGGGCCGCTCACCTTCACCAATGGTAAAACAGACTAGGATTTCCTCTTACAGTATGCAATATGCATATGCCATTAGTGGCTCCTTAACGTTTTCATAAGAACTGAATGTGCTCACAACCAGTGTGCTACACAGAGCTTCGTGCGAAGGCATGCGTTCTACTCTCGAACCTCTTTGTACACGCTCCACCCAGTTCGAGAGTCCAGTAGCTGCCTTCCGAAATGTTTGAGACGATTCCGACGATTTCACGGCCTCCTGGCATTCCACCAGAACTGTCGCCTCATTCGGGGAGCAACCTGAACATAGGACCTGTTCATACTTCGCGACAGCAGCGACAAGAGCGCAGCGCGCGGAAGTATGAACAGGCGACTAGAGCGACAAGAGCGGCTGGAGCGACAACGCCGGCGCTCGAGTATAGGCCCATGCACACTTCTGCAACACCGCGACGTGGCAAGTGGGGCGACAGCCACCGCCGCGAAATCCGGCGGTCGACGCGCGGGCGCGTTAGAGCACCGTTTTACGCAACGAGACCGACGTCCCCGTGGATGCCGCGCCGCCAGGAATGGTTTGAACCATTCCAGCCTGCGGCACTCAGCGCGGCGTCGCCTGCGATAGCCGCTGCGACAGTCGCAAGAGTGTGCATGCCCTCTCCCTGCGGCAGTGTCGTAATGTCGCGCCGCGGCCGTCGCGGCCCTATGCTTCATCATGGCCGCGCCGCGCTGTCGCAGAAGTGTGCGTGGGCCTTATGAACACTTTTCGGCGGCGCGCGCTCTGTTTTAATCGATTCGCATGTTTTGCACGAGCGACGGGAGTGACGACAGCGCAGCGCGCGTGGCGTGCGCGGCGACAAGAACGACAAGAGCGACAGCGGCGGCGCTCGAGTATGAACATTTTTCGGCGGCGCGCTCGGTTTCAATCGTTATGCGTGTTTTGCACGGGCAACAAGTCGCTCATGTCGCGAAGTATGAACAGGCCCATACGAAAGCGCGCGGCAGCCGCGGTGACTGCTGCGGCAAGCGCGATATCTGCATAGTATGTGCTACCACAGTCACGAAGTCTAATGCTGTTGTGACTGCAAAAGCTTCTTTTGCTACCTCTGCTCAGCTATTTGAAGGTTCTCCGGTGCACTTAATCAGAAAAAAAAACGGATATTTCGAGAGGGAATTGGATGACCTAAGCGAAGAAATAAACAATTGCTTCCATTGTGAGGAGATTTAGTCTCCCTTTATGACATGAGGCTTCTCAGTCTTTCTTTCTAAAAGCAACATATCTAGATACATTACAGCATAACTTAGGAGTTTGTTAGAGCCCCATTTTCCCATAACAGCCCGTGCAGGGGCCGGATTCATCAAAGTTACTGCAGTAACTTTAATGAATCCGGCCCCAGGAGCGATACGTCAGTGGGGCTCGCGTGTGCGCGTGTGCGGCAGAGCCCGCCGCGCGCGCGGTGAAAACTTGTATATTCTTACCAGGGGTGCACATTTAACGGTTAACGATTTAACGAATTTAACGAATTAACGGCATTTTTCGTTAAAATCTGGCTTAACGACTTAACGGAAAATTTTAAACATTTAACGGAATTTTTGGCGGTCTTTTTTCTCAGTGAGTTTATCACTTTCACGCTTAGTCCTCACTATTGTTGCAGGCCTCATCCACCCGTTTCATGTTTTCATGCTATTCTCATGTATTTTATGTTGCATTTGAATTTGGAAAATAATGCACTTTGGAACCAGAAATTTCTTCGCTGAGCCCCCAAGCACGTCAACGGATCCCCAAAGATAGTGGTCTAACTTCTTCGTAAGATATGCCTATCCTCACTTGGCGTTGCTTATCCTATTAGGTCGTAACGAAATAAATGGCACTGAACCACTGTAAATTTAAACAGTTAATATCTCGGCTTGTAGGCAAACTAATTAATCGAAATAAAAACCTTCTGATTCTACACATCTTTGCCAACGTGACACAAGCTTTTTTATCCCAGTAGCACAAAAATCAGAAGTTCTGGGATTGACGAAATCTTCGAAGGCACTTTCGGCATCCTGTTGGTATTTGAATATTTTCCCTACCAAGAAGTCGCCAAGATGCTTGAAGAAATGGTAGTCTGTTGGGGAGAGGTCGGGAGAAAACGGAGGATGTGGTAGAGTTTCAATGCTCAGCTCATTCAATTTCTGCAACGTCATTCGTGCTACATGGGGGCGAGCATTGTCGTGCAGAAGGAGAACTCGCCTTCGATTTACCAAGGCCGGCCGGATACCCTTCAACTTTTTCATCATTTCTTCAATTTCAATGCAGTACTTCTCTGCCGTGATGGATTCACCGGGAGGGAGGAAGCTGTGGTGAATAATTCCCAGCGAACACCACCATACTGTCACCGTTACTTTCTTTTGGTGCAATTCCGGCTTCGCAAAAACCTTGGGGCTCTCATCGCTGTCCACCCACTGTGCCGATCGTCGCCTGTTGTCGTACATCGTCCATTTCTCGTCACAGGTTACGATGCGATCAAGGAATGGGTCCGTTTCGTTCCGTAGAAGCAGGTCGGACGATATTTGATATTTGATATTTATTACATAAGTAGTTACTTATGTAGAATAGTTAGAGGAATATAACAAGCATCCACCGAACAATAAAACAGCAACTAAACAACTATTGAAGTACTAACAGAAATACAAAAACTTTAAAACAAACGTTAGGAAGGATGAAATAAAAGCGGAGTGAGAGAAACCGAGAAGGAAGGCCACGTAACTAAGGAAAATGGTTGACCACACCAGACTAAACGACGTAGGACATCAAGGAGCGGTGCTATTGAGGATATGTTTTTTGAAGGTACCGTAGCTTAACATTTTGGAATTGTTTTTGGTAAGTTTCTCAAACAGCGGCAACGTTCTATTGGCAAAAAAGAAGCGACGGCAATTGGTTCTGGCAGGCCTTATTTGGAGTTTCTTGGCCCCTCCCCTGGTGGTAGACGGTCTAAGTGAGAAAAAATCCTCCAGCTTGATGCCACATCTACCGGAAATAATTTTATGAAGCAGCAGAAGATCATTAGCAACTCTCCGTGTTGACAATCTTCGAGGGTTGAAGTTAATATTTCTCTCCGTGCAAGAGGGAATGTGGTCGTAAACAAAACCCAGATGTCTAATCAGAAGCTTCCTGGTAAAATTGTTCTGGACTTTTTCCAGTCTATCAATAGTGAAACGTTTGTGAGGGAGAAGACCGGAGTCCCGTATTCAACAACCGGTCTGACGTACGATTTGTAGGCTGTGATTAGGACTGTGGAGTCCTTCGTAGATAGAGCCCTGAACAACCTGGAGACTACCGCTGTCGCCCTGTTAGCAACGATTTCACAGTGTTTATCAAAACAAAGATTCCTTGTAATTAGGAACCCTAGGTCATTAACCTCGTCCGTCCTATTAATTGGGGATCCATCAATGTAATAAGAATTTTCAGAGTTCCTCGCACCTAAATGAAGTACCTTTGTTTTTGCTTTTGAGAGTGGTAGTTTCCAATAAATTGTCCAAACATGTAATGCATCAATCGAATTCTGTAGAGCCTCGGAATCACTAGTGGACTCTATAACTCGAAAAATTTTAATGTCGTCGGCGAAAGCGCTAAACTTCACCCCACTAACGCTGAGTAGTTGAGCTAACTCATGAGTGTATATATTAAACAGAATCGGTGAGAGAACTCCGCCCTGCGGTACGCCACTCGTTACAGGCCTGGGACAGGAGATGAAATTGTTAATGCGAACAGAAAAGGTCCGCCTCTCCAGAAACTTTTTCAACTTCAACTTTTTCATCATTTCTTCAATTTCAATGCAGTACATCTCTGCCGTGATGGATTCACCGGGAGGGAGGAAGCTGTGGTGAATAATTCCCAGCGAACACCACCATACTGTCACCATTACTTTCTTTTGGTGCAATTCCGGCTTCGCAAAAACCTTGGGGCTCTCATCGCTGTCCACTCACTGTGCCGATCGTCGCCTGTTGTCGTACATTATCCATTTCTCGTCACTGGTTACGATGCGATCAAGGAATGGGTCCGTTTCGTTCCGTAGAAGCAGTGCGGACGAGATCTCATATCGTCGGTTTCTTTGCTCCTCAGACAGCTCACGAGGCACCCATCTTACCAGCTTTTTGGTCTTTCCAATTTCCTTCAGATGCCGGGCAGCTGTGTTGTGACTGACGCCAAGAACCTTCGCTATCTCCCTGGTACCTTTGTGTGGATCCTCCTCTACCACATCTCTCAGCTTGTCCTCATCAACATCACTATGCCTCCCAGGACGTTCATGTTCTTCCAAGCTCTCATCTCCATTCCGGAACTTCTGATAGCAACGATACGCCGTCCGAATTGTGGAACATCCTTGACCGAATGCGGCGTTGATCTTCTCGTCCGCCTCCTTAGCTGTAGTGCCCAGCTTGAATTCATACAAGTAGATGCCTCGGATTACCCTTTTGTCCATCTGCAAAAAGTCAATAAAACTCTAAAGTTTTCCCACTTTTACATAGAAAATTTGGTACTCACCGGTAGAGCAAAGTTTGCGCTTCTAAATGATATGCCACATGTTACGGTTTGTTCTTGATCAAACGCGTAAAGAGGAGCCAAAAAATGGAGCGAGCCAGTGCCATTTGATTCGTTACAGCCTAATAGAATATGCTGTTTGTTGCGATGAAAGCTGTTGCGCCAGGCGGGACTTGAACCCGCACCTTCTGCTTTTTGCTTTTCAGCAGTCATCGTGATATTGGGATAAGCCGGCGGCTGATACCAGTATGGAGTCGGTAAAGCTAATGTCTTACTAGAAACAGCGTGACGGGTGAGTGCTAATGCGCTTCGAGGATATCGCGTATGTTACGTGCGGTCAAACGCGCCATTGGTGTAAGGCGTAGCATCGCTGTCCGGAAAGCATAAGGTGCGGGTTCGAGTCCCGCCTAGCATAATAGATCCTGTAACCGCATGCAGCCTCTATACTAGCTGCTTCAGGCTTCAGCAAATGTATTAAAACACAGATGCTCCGAGACGCCTAACGGCGTGTCTCGCATTTGCGCGCTTCACGCTACTTTGCAGCATCACTGACCTACGGAAGGTAGTTTTTGTAAAGCTTAAAATTCGCTAACATCTAGGATCTGCTGCGTACTTTATTGACCTCAAGCCGTTTACCACTTCCGTGCGTTCATCATAGACATTCTCTCTAGACCGTCCAGTAACGCAATTGGTTTGTGCTGCGGGGTACTTCTGCGAAGCACGAACCACCCTAGAGGTCCTCCTTACTGCCCTCCTCCACCACCCCCCTTAGTGCTACTCCCATGCTCACGGCAGACGTCTGTGACACGTATTCCGAATCAGGACGCTCAGAAACGCGCGCAGATGCCGCTGTGTCAAGCAGGAGGCTGCGCTTCCTCGGCTGCAGCAGCATCCCATGTTGAATTCTGAATGCGGACGCTCGTTCTAGGACGACGATGTCACCTCTTCTGACTACAGACGCTCAGAAACGCACGCTAATGCCGCTTTGTCAAGCAGGAGGAGGCTGCGCGTAATATCCTATGTTGAACGGCAAACGTTGCCCGCGCGAGGTACGCAGAGGCGTATCTGGCGCGGTTAAAACTTTTCGCTCAATATTGGATAATGCTGAATTTTGAATGCGATCGCTCGTCCTACGACGACGGTGTCACCTCTTCTGACTCCAGACGCTTATTGCGCGACGTAGGGGACGCGTCTTTGGGATCCAGACGCTCAGAAACGCACGCTGATGCCGCTTTGTCAAGCAGGAGGAGGCTACGCTTTCGCTGCTGCAGCAATATCACATGTTGAACAGCAAACGTTGCCCGCGCGAGGTACTCGGCACATGTTGAAGAGCACGTTTTGACCGCGCGGAGGTTTGATGAGGCGTATCTCACGCAGCTAAGATCGCTCAAACGTCACCGAAGGTTAACTCAATTATATACTGGTAGATCATCCAGAATACTTTTCGTCGCCACCAAGAACAGTCGAGAGGGAGAGAGTTTTTTTCGGCCTTTGGAAGTTTTTGAACGATTTTAGAAAAACGCTAATTACAAAAATTTGGTGAGCTACTTCTTCTGAAGGTTAACACGCTGGCAACATGCCACACCCTTTCGGCAGTGTGGGATCGTGTGACACTATGTCGTGTCACAATCCTGACATTGCAAAAAATGGGTTGGTCCCGCGCAAAAGGCACGCTAAAATTGTGCGTTCGACAACGTGCTAACATTCTACTGATAGGCTTACCCGCATCGAGATTGTATATGTACATAGAACACAAAACGATTTCGCAAAGAACTAGGAGGGAGGAACTCCGGGGTCTGCCTGATCACGCATTTTAAGATGCCTTGCCGGTGTGATGCGGGCATCAGCCCACTAAGTACCGTTAGCTTGAATGATAATACCCTACCTGTTCTTATCCCACACCTTGTAGATAATTTATTGCTGAGGTCTTGCTTATGTTGCTGTCCACACTTTGTTGATGGTGAATTGTTTATTTCACATTGCAGTCTTACACTCCATTCCTTGAACTTTTTTTGAAATAATATTTTCCGTTAAAAATTTCGTTTAAAAAATTTAACGCACAGAATTTCGTGTGCACCCCTTGGTTCGTACTACCAGCCGCCTCATCCTCTCCATCCCACTCCAGACGTGCTTATCTGCCATTCTGTGACGAGAAGTCTTTCATAAGTGTTTGCTTGTCGTGACCTCGCATGATAGAAAGAGGCCACGCCTGGGTCTAATGATATTCACTTCATATATCATCGTATTCTATCACTGAACACCAAGGTCCGGATCTATGCACGCTGGAGGGGGTGGGCACTCCATCAGTAGTCAAACACAAGTCGACGTGACGTTAGCTCGCAGATAACATAGGGTTTGACCTAGATCTCTATCGTTGAAATTGCATTGCACGTACATACCAGGGGTGCACATTTTACGGTTAACGATTTAACGAATTTAATAAATTAACGGCATTTTTCGTTAAAATCTGGCTTAACGACTTGACGGAAATTTTTAGAAATTTTAACGGAATTTTTAACGGACTTTTTCTCAATAAGTTTATAACTTTTCTTTTTAGTCTCCACTAATATTGCAGTGGAGACTAAAAAGAAAAGTTACCCCCCCCCCCCGGTCCCCCGACTATGACAGTTCCTCAAAATTTTGAAATTAGCAAGATTTAAGCAGAAACGATCCAGTTCTAGAACAAACTTAAATGACGACAGGATATCTCGTTCCAAGCCAATCTGCTTGAGTTTGACCAGGGCTCCCGTGACGTCAGGCTCAGAGCGCAAAACTGTCTTGAGCCAAGCGTCACTTATTTTTCATTTAGAAGCTCGAAAGGTTCTTTGCCGAGCTTCCAGCCTGTGTTTTACAAGCAGTCGACGAACCCAATAACCAGCGAATGCTTTCAGCTTCCCACAAAACTTCCTATAGAGACCTATGTCATATGAAGGAGCTTTAGCACGTTGGCGACGAGAGCGATTTTCGTGTCTGGCTGTGGGACGAAGCACGCCGCACGAATGTGACACGATATACGTGACCCAAACTTCGTCTAAGATTAAATCTGGGATGCCAAACATGATGCTAATGTTCGTCTCAACAGTTACGATCGGTTACCCTCCCCCTAACTCTAAAAGAAATTTCATTTTTATTTAATATTATTACTGTATTTATTATTGTTACTTCTTATTTTAAGAAAAATAATAGATGAAAACATGCTTTAAAGCACAACAAACACGCAAGCATATAGCACATCAAAAGATCAGGTCGCGCCCTGTACTCAAAAATTTCGCCGCAACTTTTGTTCGATTGATAGTGTGAATGCCAATCATATTAACCATCAAAGTGGGAAAATTGTGTTCTTTGTAGTGTGTTGTATAGTTAATAGGCGTCAAACACCATGCGAACAGAAACTCTACTATCAATCGAATCAAAATCGCGAGCTCTTGAAAGAGGACATGGCGCAATCTCGTTTTTTGGCACTAAAAAATGGCCGCCTTTCACCTCTTTAACACAAGTTTTATTTTCCTCAACAAATAAAATTTTTATAAAATTTCGAACAGTGTGTTGAGCTTCTGGGTAGCTGAATTAAAAGTCGGTGGTCCTGACACGAGTGTCGATTAAGAAGGAAACCGACCGTAATCGTTCGAGAGGACATCAGCATCGTGTTCAGCATTCTGAATAACATCTCCGGACGAAGTTTTATGGACCGGATATCGTTCTTGTTAAAATAATATACCGTCACGCGCCATTGCGACGGCATATTGGGTCTGCCTGATCTAACTTATGTTTTAAGATGCCCTGCCAATACACGCTATGCGGGCACCTGCCCATGAAGTACCGTTCTCCTCAATGATGATCCCGCACCTCTTCTTCTTCCACACTCTGAAGATAATCTGTTGCAGAAGGCTGGTTTATGTATCTTGCTGACCACTCTTTCTTGGTAGCAAATTGTTTATGTTACGCTGTGTTCGTTGAACTTTAGACATCGACCTGTTGAAGTTGAAACGTAAAACGCTTTTCCTGATTTTTTCATTTTAAATTATAGTTCTCAGCTAATTGTTTTTTTAACAAAATTCAACGATTTACTGGAAATTTAACGAACGTTTCCCATCTCTGTCGGAGTGCACCAGGGTTCTGCGCTTTCGCCGCTCCTGTTTGTTGTCGTAATGGATGTCATCACACGAGATCTTCAGAAGCCCGTCCCTCGGACGCTGCTTTATGCTGATGACGTAATGCTCGCTAGCGAAGATAAAGACGAACTTGAGCGAGAGGTGCAAGCTTGGTGTGATCGCTTGGAGCGGTTTGGATTCAGATTGAACGTGAAGAAGACTGAATATCTAACGACGGACGGTACTGAGTCCAGCTCCATCAAGGTTAACGGCATCGAGCTCCCACGCACTTCGGTCTTTGAGTACCTGGGATCAGCAGTCGCGTTTGACGGCAAACTGATGGTCGAAGTGAATTCACGCGTGAGTGCAGCTTGGTCCAAGTGGCGCTCGTTGACTGGCGTGCTCTGCGATAGGAAGATACCGGAGCGCTTGAAGTCGAAGATCTACAGAGCAGTCGTCCGGCCGGTAGCGATGTACGGAGCTGAGTGTGCTGACAAGATGCGCGAAGCTCGCTTACGATGGTACGGCCACGTTCTGCGTGGAGAAGAAGACAGCGTCCGCAAGATAGGCCTCGAAGAACTTCGACGTAATTGGAAAGCGGCCTAGAGGGCGCCCAAAGCAGCGCTGGTTAAATACGTTACATACGGACTTGAAGATTACTGGTGTTCACCCTGATCTAGCGCTGGATCGGGAAAGGTGGCGTCATGACGCCAGAATAGTGGACCCCGCTTCGATGCGGGACAAACGCCGAAGAAGAAGAAGACTGGAAATTTAACGAAAATTTTCCGTTGACAAATTTCGTTAAAAAATATTAACGCCCAAAATTTTGTGTGCACCCCTGGTACGTACGCGTCATGTTGAGCACAATGTATTAGTTGGTGCATAAGTTCTCGGACATTTGGGGCATGAAATATTTATTATCACAACATACGAACAACAATATCAAATCATTTGAAGTAACCACCCTTTACATCAATTGTCTTTCGCCAACGTGCAAAGTCGTGGATGCCTTTTCTCCAAAACGTGGCCGGTTGTGATTCGAACAATGTGAGCAGTGCCTCCTTGACATCCTCTCGGTTCCTAAATTGCTGGCCGTCCAAATAGCGTTGAAGGCTTGAAAACAAATGATAATCAGAAGGAGCGAGATCTGGTGAGTAAGGCCTATGGCATACCACCAGCGACGAGTCCGGCGACGGCACTGCCAACGGACAAGTAATCGACTATTCGTGTTAGGACCTGCCAGAAACAATGGGGAGAGGCGCGCGCTTGCCGGTTGTCGCTGCCACGTCGGCACTACGTGTCGTTGGAGAGGGGGCATACCGCCAGCGACCGGTCGTCGCTGCGCTTTGCACGGCGACCAGTTGTCGCTCGACCCTTTACACCCCGCATGCACGCACGCAAGGGTCACCAATCGCGCTCCAACGCCAATTCTCGCCCCCGTCCAACACCGTCGCTGCTCTCGTCGCTGAACCACAGCGATCTCCCGTCGCTCCGCTCCTGTCGTCGCCGGCCTCGTCGTCGGTGGTATGCCATAGGCCTAAGGTGGATGTGGAAGAACGGTCCATCCGTAGTCCGCCAACTCAGCCGCCGTCGCTCTAGCAATATGCGGTCTAGCGTTGTCGTGTTGAAAATACACCTTCACTTGCTCTCCTCGTGTGGTTTGAAGCGGGCCCTCAACTTCCTCATTTGGTTGACGTAAACCTCTGCCGTCACTGTTATCCCTTCGTCCAGCAGCTCCCAGTATTCTACGCCAAGAACGCTCCACCAAATGCATAACATCACCTTTTTCACGTGAAGGTCGGGTTTCGGAATGTCCTCTGCCTCTGCAGTTGCGTCAGCCCACTGTGCACGCCGGTGATAATTAGAGTAGAGTGTCCACTTCTCATCCCCGGTGACAAGGTCGTCCAGCCATCCGTGGGTATGTCTGAGGGTAAGGAGAGACAAAGCGACATCGGCCCTGCGATCCATGTCATGTTGTGCCAAGTCGTGAGGTACCCAGCGACCCAATTTTTGCACCTCGCTAATCGACTTCAATCCTCGAACGACTGTTGAATGACTAACACTAAGAATGCTTGATAGTTCGCGAGTGGTTTGGTATGGGTCGGCTTCCACTCTACTTCAGAGGCCATCCAAATCCAGTGTCATCGGGCGCCCTTCTCGTTCATTATCTTCAACGGAGAATTCACCAACTGCAAACTTCGAGAACCACTGGTACACAGTACTTCGAGCAGGAGCACTCTCTTTGTAAACATCCTTCAGGCGACGATACGACTCGTTGGCATTGAGGCCAGATTGATGCAGGAATAACATGACGTGCCGAATATGCGTCTCAGTTGGGATGAATTGCTTAGCCATAATAGCTGACGTTAACAACGCAGATGTAAATGTTAGGAACAGTTTTGTAGCCCTTTCCTTTCTCTATCGATCGATCATTTACGCGTTGATACATGCGAGAAATTTGGTGGGAAAATGCGCTTTCAATTCAGGAGGGATCAAATGTCCGAGAACTTGTGCACCAACCTAATAGTAAATTCCACATCAGGACATTCGACTGCTACGTTCTCGGAGGTGAAGGCCCATGGCTGCCCCCCCCCCCCCCCCAACAGCATTCCGCCTACGGCCCTAATAAACCTTTTGACGAGCGATCATACTCACATAGGCAGGCACAAAGGAGCCATAATACTCCTAGTGTACAAAGAGCACCATCATACGCTCATAAACCAGGACATGTCGTTTTTAGTCTTGTTGACTATGGGCGTTTCATGCACGAATCGGTGTGAGGTTAATTTTTTTGGAGCCTTTTGTTTGGTGATCTTAGACAATGCATAGAACAATTTTATTGACGCACAGGAAAACCAAGCGTCGAAAAGCTTATATGGGGTTACCCTTAGTCTAGAAGTTTCTTTACAACCTTCTTTATTTGTTTCTCCCTCTTCCCTGCACCACAGGTCTTGCGACATTCTTCATACGTTTCGAAGTTGTTTAGAGAAGGATGACATCCACCGTAGATGAATTTAGTGCAGCCTTTCTCCTTGTCAAATGTGTACCTAAACAGCCAAAATATGCATTAATATAGCTAGTAGGAGGGAAATTTTGGTTAGAATACAAAGCTTATTTAAAATATGTCAGGGGCTACCGCCAGTACTAGCTATAAATTGCTTGGGGTCTCACCGTATAAAGTGTCCCCTACATCTTGGTCCTGGCAAGTGTGTCGGTGAGGTGCATTTGACGACGCTCTTGAGGAGCGAGGCGTGCGTCAGCATAAGCAACGACAGAACCAGGATCAGAAGCTTCATGGTGCTTGCTGTTGGCCTTCCTATCTGAACAAAGCGCTTAAATACAAGGACTTTCTACACACAGTTATGCATGGCAGCCATAAAAGGCCGTAGGAGACCGAAGAATTCCCTCGAGGAGACGGTTTTTATCGCTGTCGTCAAATTGTATTGCCGCTGCTGTGCACTTTGACATTTCGAAACTATAATGGGCGCAGGGACTGCCATATGGCAGCTTAAGTTGTACAAATTTGAAAATTTTATCCGCCACTGGTGTGTTCTACGCGTATGGCTGCGCTGGACCACTTCTGATGTAAGGACATTCGTGCGCCAGTATAAGAAATTCATCTGCAAGGCGAATAACCACTGATCATAAGATGATCGACTCCCGAGCCACTTAGCCCTCTACATTATTTGCTTAGCACAGGCGAAAAATATTATCTGTACCATTTTTACGTCGAATTATTAGGTTGTCCGGAAAGTTCTCATCATTTTGAGTGCTTCACTTTGAACTACCATAACTTTTTCAAATCTTATCGGATTTAGTCGAAATAAGCACCGCTCGAATCAGCACAATTTTGCCAACGGGAAACCACTCCAATTATTCCATCAGCGAAAAAATTAGGTGGTCATGATTCGACAAAATCCACGAAAGCTGTTCTGGCTTGGTGAAGGTTTACCAGCGAGAAAGTTCTTAGTGTTTGGAAAGGTGGAAGTCGGTTCGTGGAGGTTTGGAGAATATGGCGTGCCAGACAGAACTTCAACCCTCAATTTGTTCAATTTTCGAATAGTGATTTGTGAAACATGTGGGCGGGCGTTATCGTGCAAAAGAATCGGGCCTTTTCCGTTGACCAATGCTCGCTGAAGTTGACGCAATTTTCGGTGCAATTCGTCGATCTCCTTACAGTAGGATTCTGCTTGATCGTTTGGCCTGGTGCCAAGGAGTTGTAATGGATCACACCAGCCGCCGACCACCGCACTGTGACCATCACCATCTTTTGGTGGAGGTTCGCCTCTGGAAATTGCCTAGGAGGTGCGTCAGCGTCCAACCACTGTCTGAAACGTTTACTGTTATCAGACAGAATCCACTTTTCGTCCAATGTGAGGATTCGATGCAAAAACGGGTCAGTTTTGTTGCGTAAAAGTAGAGATGAACAAATCTCGAAGCGCAACAAATTTTGCCGCCCACTCAACTCGCAGGGCACCCACTTTTCAAGGTTTTTCACCACCCCAAGGCGTTCCAAAGCACCCGCAACAGCAGTTTTACCCACGTCTAGCTGTTCCACGATGTGGAGAGCTGTTTGAGTTGGTTCAGCTTCCAACTGTTCCTTCAACTCGCCGTCCAGGATTGCCCTAGGTCGACCCCTACGGGGGTCGTCTTCGAGGCTGAAATCTCCGGTACGAAATTTACTGAACCACTGGCGCACAGTGCTTTCTCCAACACTATTAGGCCCCCACACTTGATTGATTTGTCGAGCTGTCTCGGCTGCGGATTGTACCATTTTGAAGTTAAAATACAATATCGTTCGGAATTGCCACTTCAACTTACATCAATAAGCCCTTCAAGCACAAGAATATAAAAAACTATTGAAATATAAATTATTTAATCAGATAGAGCGAATATTTTTTTACAGGAATAGCATTAATGCGCAATGCAAGTTGAATTTTTACTTAATAATAGACGAATGAAAAATAGTAACACAAAACGCTGAGAACTTTCCGTACAAACTAATAGACACTCTTCTTACTAAACTTGATGCTTTTGAAATGAAAGTGAACGTACTCCAAATCAGCGCAAGATTTTTCAGGTTAAACTACAGACTCTCCAGAAGGTTAGAATATTTTTTGTTCAAGAAAGGTTTGGTATTATATGACTTTCTTTGCGATTTTTTTAGTTCAGCTGCTCGAACGAATGTGCTAATTTTATAAAAATTCAATTCTTTGAGAAAAAAATGATAAATGAAATAGTGTGAAGCGCTACAAGACAGCAGTTATTTAACGCATTAAATGATAAGATCGCGCCATGCACTCGAAAAGCTCGTCGCGATTTTTGTTTGACTGGTAGTGCGAATGCTGCTTACAGGCATCAAAGTGAGGATATTTGTGTTGCTTATAATTGTTTCTGTTGCATCGTTAACAGGTGTGAAATTCTATGCAGACTAATTTTGCTATCAATCGGATAAAAATTATGTTGTCTTGAATGAGGGCATGGCGCAATCTCCTCTTTTGGTACTGCAAAATGGTCGCCTTCCTGCTCATTCAAATATGTTTTAGGGCCTTATTTTTTCCACAAAAAAATAAGCCAAAAGCCTTAGGTTTGTTCAGAAGAGTTCCATTTGGTGTGAAAATGGCATTAAAATCAATGAAAAAAACTCTTCCAATCGAGAACTCTTCCGGAATTGTAACTGTAAAACGAGGGAACTAGGGACACATTGTTACTACAAGATTGCGACCAAAACTCTTGCGCCAGCTGGGAGCCGAACCCGCACCTTCTGCTTCAGGGGCGGCGGTGCTACGCCTTACACCACAGGCGCTCGACCACATTAACATCCATCAAACAGGTGTGTTAAGACATTGTTATTGTAAGGCCTTCAGCTTAAGCGGTTTCACGCTGATATTAGCGTTTGGTCCATCACGATATCACGGTGGTGTTTCCAGGGTTCTAGTATATCGTGCGGTCAAACAGGCCGGTGGTGTAAGGCGTAACGTCGCTGCCCGGAAAGCAGAAGGTGCGGGTTCGAGTCCCGACCGGCGTAAGAATTCTGATAGCAACAAAACGTCCTTTAACAACATATAGTCTCTCAACCTGCCGGTCTAGCCTTAAACAAGTGAGTTAAAACACCACTTACTGTGTTCGAAAGCATCGCTTCGACGGCTGCTCCGTGCTATCGCGAAGTATGTAGGTCACATTGACTATGGTAAAAAAGGTATCATATTTAATATATGCACTGGCGGGTTTCAATCTATTAGTTTTACGATTATCGATTTCTTACTGATTACGGTGAAAAATTACTGCTATCTAAACCATCCAATTATCAGAAGACTTTGTTGGGATGCAGTGTACACTATGTTGGTATACGAAGCTTGTCGGGTGATAAACACCTCCTCTTTATGGCGACATCTTATTTGATGTGTTCCACAACCTTAAATAGTACAAATCACAGTTGAGCAGCTGCTTTGATAGCTGAGCTGTTTTTAACGATATCGCCAAGTTGAGGAATGCGCGGCGCACTCGAGAAGGCTTCACTAAATCCTAGGAACAACCCTTTCTCGGGAAAGCGCAGCTCACCTCTACCGAATCGCCAACAATCTCATTGTTCGGAACGGGACAGTTCAGGAAGTAAACACCGTACGCCATCGAATGGTTCTCCGACATCTCGTACAGCTTGCCGCCATCGACCATCGCTCCGCTCGTGAAACGACATTGAAATCTCTGCGTGAAGCGAGCGACGAGCAGCACGTGTACGCAGAGTGCGGCCATATTCCCCTCTCTGGCATCGTATATGGCGCCCAAGGCGTACGTTCTCGAAATGATGTTCACGAAGGACTTCGCCAATGACGACCGCCTTTGTTCTAGTGCAACTAGAAGTCGACGTGAAGATGAGGGCCTGGAGAAGTTATAGGCATGAAGCAAACAATCGGGAGGTTATGGAAAGAGCCCAAATAGGGGCGTTTGAAATATGTCCAAATGTGGTCTCAACTTCTTGCCATGTTCTTTGACTACCGCAAAGATTAGAACAAGAGAGAAAGGAAGACCAAAGACGTCGTCGGTTCCTTTAGTTACAGCGGTTTAACGTCGCTTGGTGCGGTATCTGGTTCTACTCGCGATTCTGTGAAGTATGGGGTAAACCCCTTTCGTCACTGGGAACTTTTTGGGATTCTTTATGAATATTTTTCGCGTTTTGCCTTCATTGACTCTGACAGAAGGTGTGGAAGACCTGTACAAGACTCAGAGGTCAACTTTAAACGAAACTCAATAAGAATGATCAATCTGGGCGCGAGAGAGCGAAGCGGCCAATGCAGGTTAGGCTTGTGCGAGCCAATTTTTTTCCGATTTTTTGAATATTCGATTTCGAATGCATTCGAAAAATGCGATTTTTTCAACATTCGAGTTAGAATATTCAAATTCGAATGAAGATCATTCGAATGCCTATTCGAATGGGTTATTCGAGCATACGTATGTTGTACACACACGGCCACGACGGCAACAACCGTAAGGAACAAATTCAGGCCAAAGTGCAAAGAAGTGTCAAAGATCGTCATAGCTTCAGAAGCGTCCGCACCGGCTTGCTCTCGGTTCAGTGAAGGTTTGGGAGAGGAACAAGGGGACTATCAGAGCAGCACACCAAGCAACAGTCAGGACACATTCCGCTTGATTTCTTTTCATTTTTCTCCGCATAAATGACTGCAACTTCAGTTTTCTTTCAGTGTTTGGTCCCTCGGACCGCATTGTCCTCTGAGAACATCTCGTAAATGTTGGTGGTTTCTGATGCAGGAGATATGTAGGGCTTGTCAGTGTAGAACAAGCGGTGATTCTTAATCGGCAATTCGGATTAGGAGGCTGCCTACAGATCGAGCTTGTGAAGGAGGGCTTCATAGTTCAATGCCAGGTCAACGAAAGACGCAACTGGGTTCTCACATTGACCAACCGGGGAAGCTTCGACCTATCCTAGTTGGGAGGAAGCGCTGCAAAAACTACGAATCAAACATGCGCGACCATCCAAACTGCTAAGCAACGTCGGCTTTATGATACTTTATTTCGGTCTCCACCTAGGACGCGTAGAGTGGGAGGGACTCGAAGACGACGTCGAGCAGCACGTTAGCACTTTATTCACTTTTTGCAAGGCCAATAGCCGCCGCACATCCGTGAACCTCTGATTGCCTGTAATGCGAAGAGTTGGTGCAGAACCGTTTAAGCACGAGAACGGCCGTTCTTTTCAGAGCTCACCTCAGTCATTGTAACACAGAAGAACGAAAGGGCAATCAAGACGATCCAGCGAAGCACCACTCTAAATCTCGACGTTTGTTGTTTCGGTAGGAAATTTGAAAATGAAATGCCTTCTTGCGACTCTCTATGCTACAGTCACAGTGTGCGATGAGAGTAAGAATGCAGTGGGTTTTATGAGTTGTATGATGGTTAAGACACTCATATATTCCCACCTCCTCACCGCCGGCTCTACTCCGATTCAAGAGGCCAGGTGTCTGGAATCGAAGTAGAGGTTACTTGTACGTGAACTTTGTGCGTGGTCTGTTAACGTTCAATAAAGTAAAAGTAAAGACGTTTGGGGACCAGAGGCTGTAGTTTAGGCCAAGTCCTCCAAAAATAGGTTGGGCTGGCCACCTTGTGTTTTGCTGACACCCGCAGTATGAGAGCCGTAGCTGATTGGGTCCGTCACGGTGGAAAAATATCGGGACGGCCTATCTACGCGTTCCACCCATTTTGGTCGGATTTATTCAGAGAATTCTGGATGAAATTACGGATAGTATTAGTGGCCTTTAAGAGTACACTGCCCTTGAGAGTATGAACATACGGTGTCACTGAAAAGGGATGGAGGCAATGCGCCGAAAACCGCTGACAGAAGCGATTTTATGCTTGTCCTAGTGATCAGGGCGCGTGTAGCGCAGTCGGAGGAGGCGCGACTGCCGCGTGCACCCGATACCAAGTTCCTTGCTCGGATTTCCCGCCCAGGCCAACCAAGCCTTCCATCCCTCCGGGGTCGGTGAATTGGTACCAGACTTGTCTGGGAAGGATAAAGCGCTGACTTGTTCATCGGCTGGCCACCGCAAGTCATTGTATGGCCAAATACGCATTCAAATCGCCTCCACGACATCCCGTAGAAGTAGAATGCGTGGCGCATCCAAAAGGGATCGAGTGACGCCGTCCTTTATCCCTTTTTTATCCTAGTGATCGGCTCGAAATTGTGGAATACATTCTTTGTCTAATATCAGTGCGACTACGTGCTGATATTGGACAAAGAATTCGGAGTTGAGAAACTGGGCTGGAGGAACAAGAACAGATCGCTAGCAATGCTCTCGATTGAATCCATAATGAGCTAGCGTCAATTAGCCTTGCTGAATTAGGCAAGGAATGTATTCCGCAGCTAGAGCAGGCCCTCTGTCAATGGACATGAGCACAATGCCTCCGTTTCTATTCAAGGCATACCTACGATTCTATTATATCTCATGTCTTTGAAACCTATACAGGATCCGGCAACACTACCCGTACACTGAAAATTCAATGGCATTTTGAAATCAAACTTCGCAGATCAATTCTAACTGTCAAAATTATCTACAACAAACATGACAATTCTAAGCATGCCTAAAAGTTTTCGAAATGATCGCTTTCAGCCCCACACAGTCCTTCAGACGTTCGACAACGGCTTTGCATGTGGAACGCAGGTACGGTTCATCAATTTCGCCCCCAGGATTTGAAAACCGCTTCTTTAAGAGCGTCCAAATTTTGGTGCCAGGTAGAGCACGGTTTTTTCTCTACCAGGTAGAGCACGCACAGAATAATCCATGGGGTGAAGGTACGGAGAACTGGAGGGCTATTCGTCGTGTGTGTGATGAAGTCAAGCAGCTGCTCGGCGGACCATTCCTGGGCCACATTCGCTTTGTGTGGCCGGAGCAGAATCTTGTTGAAAGCACCAGTAGGGTTCTCCAAAGTGGGAATCGGCCCATGGCTTGAGAACTTTTCCCAGAATATCACTGTAAACCGCTGCTTTGATTTTCACGCCAGCTTCAACGAAAACAAGTGGAGTTTTTCCCTGAAGATGTGACTCCTCCTCAAGCCATAATGGATTGAGATTTTTCGCACTTTCATGAAGTCTTCAGCATCAGCAAGCGAGTCCCAAATAATCCTTTCATTTTGGGGGTGAAAGACTGGATTCAGCTTGAAAATCTTTTCATCGTTAAAAACGTTGACTCGAGCGTGTGCCCCCGTGGTTCGTTGCAGCAACCTTTTACATTTTCCCAACCTCCTCTTCTTCATAGTGTCAGGAGTTGGCATTTCTGCAAACCATAAGGAAACTTCTTAAGCTTTTCTCTGACTATCCTCCTAATTGACCTTTCGCTTTTTTCTTCGTCTTTTGCCATCTGCCGCATCG
This sequence comes from Heligmosomoides polygyrus bakeri, assembly GCA_947359475.1. Taxonomy (NCBI): domain Eukaryota; kingdom Metazoa; phylum Nematoda; class Chromadorea; order Rhabditida; family Heligmosomidae; genus Heligmosomoides; species Heligmosomoides polygyrus. The sequence continues at coordinate 17,151,969 of OX375869.1, read as the reverse complement.
ACCTCCTG
>OX375869.1:17110599-17151761 GCA_947359475.1 Heligmosomoides polygyrus bakeri | reverse complement strand
AGTAGAACTGGATTTCGAGCTCCATATTGGAATATGTTAAACACTTATATCATACACAAATGCATTCGAAGTTTGAGCTTATGGATTGTTTACAGAGCGATAACGGCTAAGCGAAATCCGAAGCGATCGGCCATCATCAGCCTGCACCTTTTGGTCGCAGCGCTGTTTTTATCACCAATTTTTTCAATGTTTCTCACGAAGTGTATGATGCCTTAAAACAAAACAAGAATCTTGGGACTTTATCAGACAGGACTGGACGAGGTAGGAAATTGACTGCTATCACTCCTTCAACGATAAAAAAGGTTCGCAACAGAATTCGTCGTAATCCTCACCGTTCGATAAGAAAAATGTCTCAGAAACTCTGCAAGCAGTGTTAGAACCATCGTCAGGAACAAGCTTAAGATGTATCCATATCGTAAGCAACGTGTTCACATGCAATGAAAGCTCGGCGACAACGAAGCGTTTTTTCTGATGAGAAAGTCTTCACCCTGGAACCCACGATGAATCGCCGAAACGATCACATTCTCTCACAGAAGTTGGAGCTGCTATCCGCGACAGGAAACTAGTCGGTAGAACGGCACATCCGGCTTCAGCTATGGTTTGGGGTGCGATTACTTCAAACGGCAAGTCGCCATTAGTTTTTCTCGAATCCGGCGTCAAAATTAACAAGGAGAGGTACCAGAAAACGATTTTGGAGGACGTGTTGAAGCCCTGGGCCGATGCACACTTCGGTAATGACAGATGGTGGTTCCAGCAGAACTATGCGCCTGCACACAAGGGAGGACAACACAGCAGTGGTGCAAACGTGAGATTTTATTGCGCACGAAGGCTGGCCTTTTTTCATTGGATTTTATTGAGAGCAAGGTTTGCTCTACTCGACACGCATGGGAATAAGCACTGGATGAGGAATGATGACCTGTAATGGAACATTCCCTGACTTTGGATTATTACCTGTCTACTATAAGGAGAACTACTATAAGGAGGAAGACTATTATAAGGAGTTTTTTTAGGTCTCCAATCCCTATGTTTCTTTCCTTAAAGAAAGGCTTCTGTAGCCACTTTCATCATGGAAATAGTGCGCTGGTAACTGCAAAGAAGTGACACGTGGGGGAATTTTGCGGTGTGTAATACAAAAGATTTCACCTCTAAAGGTTTCCTTTTGCAAGTTTACTTTGACTAATACACTTAAGGGGACAAGCGAATATAAGAACACACAAATTTGATATTTTGAGATAGAGTCCTCTAAAGTGGACACATTTTCTGAAACAAATGCCAATTAAATTATCGGTTCCTTTAAAAAATTACATCATTGTGATCGTGACAGAGAATCCAGAGCACAATGTGCTACTATGTAAGGTAGAAAATAGGCTTTAAAAGACCTAATCTCTTCCTGCATCAGCCATCAGGAGCTGTGGGTGTAATTATCTCCCGTGAGCACAGGGGTCAGCCGCGCCGGTAGGAATTAGGTCACTGAACTGTTTTTTCAGGCGCACGCTATGCGCTTTTCAGCTCATCGGGAAGAGGGCTCGGTGCTGATCACGAAAATGCGTTTTAATTTGCAATGCATTCAATTTGAAGAGCGCTACAGGAAAGCGGCGGAAAAGGCTGTTTTTCGCTTTTTCCGCCCAATGACCAAAAGTTAAGGCCGTATTGTATGATCGCATGCTAAGCCCTATTCTCACTGGTAGCCGTGAGTTAGAGATGCAGTTTCACGCGTGCCGCACCGTCATATTTCAGATACCCTGGTGGCGTTCGCGAAACGTAAAAAGAGTTCGAGCTATCCCTGTGGCAGACAACAGCAGCCACAGCTTCGTGTCCAATGTGGACGGAACACGACAGAAATGAGAAAGTGGCGCGGCATATATCCGCTGGTCTCGAAATGAGTCCAAGGTCTCAAATACAATGCTTCGTTGCTTCTCGCCATTATGCTCCGTTTATATTTCCAATGTTAAGTGACGCACCCTCAAAGCAGCAATGCGTCCAAAAGCGTCACGTTGTTTCGTCGACGTTGAGGATTCTGGTGGGTTCGCGGTGTCCTCCACGCGATTACGCACATTATCGCACTTGATCCCATGTAATGGTTACAGATCTCATTGTTAGAGCGTAATATCTGGAAGATTTCTACTATCTTCTACTACAGGGTGAACCAAAATAACGTGAACAAGATTTTTATCATAATTATAAAACAACCAATAAATCGAGGAAAACGACGACTAAATTACAACAACACAAACACTGGGGCACATCATGTTCAAGTGGTTTCGAAGTGGCCTCCCTTGGAGCGGATGCAGAGGGCCAAATGTTTCGCGAATTTGTCGGCGATGGGCCGCAGGTCATCAGGAGACAACCATTCCCACTCCTGGCGCAAGGAATCATCCAAGGACTCGAGATTGCGGTGGCGTTTGACGCCGACCTTACCCTCTAAAATGCCCACACACTCAAGCCATCTGACTCAAAGACTAATCCGGAGAATACGGCGGCCATTCCGAAGGCGTGATGGAATCGGGGATCGGCCTTGCACCACGCCTGCGTACTTTTCGACCCATGTGCGGGAGCAGGGTCCTGTTGGAACGTTCCAGTGGGCATCACCGAAGTGCTGGTGGGCCCAAGGAAGAACTACGGACTCAAGAATGTCTCGTTGGTGCACATCTTCGTCGATTTTCACTCCTTTATCCACGAAAACCAGGGGTCTTGCCGCTGGCGCAGATTCCGCCCCAAACATGAGAGATTGTGGGTTTTGGACGATAGCAGAGGACTTGGAGCCTCTGTAGACCACATCCTACCTTTTTGGCGATTGCGCGCCTGCTCCACGGTCAACAGCTTCTCATCCGTGAACAGTATCTGTTCCAAGGTACGACCTGCGGCCCATCATCGAAAAATTTGCGAAACGTTTGGCCCTCTGCATCCGCTCCAAGGGAGGCCACTGCGAAACCACTTGGACATGATGTACCCTAATGATTGTATTGTTGTAATTTAGCTGACGTTTTCTCGAATTGTTGGTTGCTTTATAATTATGACGAAAAAATCTTGTGCACGTTATTTTGGTTCAGCCTGTATTTATACCATCCTTGGATTTCTTCTTGTTTGTTCGCCTCTGCTACCTCAACAGTTAGGTGTTCTATAAGCTTGCATTCTCAGAACAATTTGCGTTTGAAACCGACCATGAAAGGGTTTGAAACCGTCCATGAAAGGGTTTGGAACCGAGCCGGAAAGGAAGCCACACCCCCCGCAGCACGTGTTGCTATTGCGCAGCGAAGGGCGTGGCCGCCATTCCGTGCTCGGTTCCAAACCCTTTCGTGGTCGGTTACTAACCAACGGGTTTCAAACCGGTTGGTTCACGGTTTCAAACGCAAATTTATCTGAGCTGGTTGTAATGCCGGGTGTTGTTGTCCCATTGTCAACGTTTTTTTTACACGACTTATTTCACAGGTTTGCTCGCTGTTATTTTTCTGCGGTGCAGATCCAAAAGATCCACCCTCTACTTCATCCATAACGTAGATCAGATTACTTTTCGAGCAAATTGAAGCTCCGGCAATTGCTTGGTATTGGATTGATGTGTAAATGTAAACGATATTTTCTTCTTTTTACAGCTTTTACAGAAGTAAACTACGACAGTTCGACACCTAATGTAGACCTGCATTTCCATCTACGCATCAATCCAGTGTCAAGCAGTTGCCGGAACTTAAAATAGCCTAAAATTGATGGAAAACACTAGGTCTTTTATGTATAGTGTGGGAAGGAAGTACGGTGTCTTCTTAAATATAACTGAGGCAATCCGCTCGTCTGTTTGTCCTCCGCGATAAGTGAAATTGACTGACGGGATGGTCTCACATCCCGATCAACATTATCCTACTATATACGGGTTTTGTAGGGTTTCGCTCCAATTTGTTCCGAGTAATTGGAGTGTACCGAGCCCCCAGTTGCGACTCAGCTGGTTCTGTTCAACTGGCAAAAGCAATTAGCGACTTTTCCTCGTGTTCTGAGCCAAGTATTGTTCTTGGTGATTTCAATATCCTCAATCTATTGAACACCACATGTCGAACGTCAAATGTTTTTCGCGATTTGTTTGAATCGCATGACCTTAAACAGTTAGTAACCACTCCTACTAGAAATCAAACTGTACTTGATCTAGTTTTATGCAACTGTCAAAATCTTGTAGGCGAAGTCTGCGTTGGTCCACCTTTAGGGAATAGCGATCATGCTACAGTATCCTTCAAAATCTATCTTAAGGCAGATCGCCCAACTTTCGTGTGTAAAAGAGACTTTATGGGTGCGAACTATGACGCAATTACGGAATACCTCTCTAACGTTGACTGGATAGGTAGCATATATAATCTGGAGTCAGTTGACGACAAATATGAGACCTTTCTTGCCATTCTCCATCACGTTTCGTTGTTTGTTCCTCTTGTCAGAATAAAGAAGAATGATCTAAGACTTCCCAACTACCTCAAGAGGATGAATCATTATCGCAGCTGCTTATGGAATGAGGCGTCCACAACCAACGATGTAAGTGTCTGGAGTAAGTATGCTGTGTACAGCAGAAAATTGGAAAGAGCTACCTTCAGATATCACGTTTACTTAGAGAAGAAACTTCTCGGATCCACGGATCGAAACAAATTTTATCGATACGTTAATGCGCGTAGTAGAAACAATTCCACAATCCCCTCTTTGATTGACGAACGCGGCATCTGTCACTCATCTCCTCAGGACAAAGCCAATTTACTAGCTTCACAGTTCCTAAGACAATTTGGAACGTTCACGAATTCGTACTCGCAACCGTCTCAAAGCCAGGCTCAAGCGGATGTGAGTACAAATTCAGTTCCCGCTCGTAGTGCTTCTCAAATGGAGTCTTCCTTGTGGTTTCATAAGGAGCACATTTATGAAATTCTTTTAAAGTGGCCAAGGTCTAGTTCTCTCTCCCCAGACTTCATTCCGTTGAGTTTTCTCAAAAGGATTCTGCACCACATAGCCTATCCATTAGAGCATATTTTCAATTTTAGTTTCATTACAGCTGAGGTGCCCAGAAGGTGGAAGCATGCGTTCGTCACTCCTATTTCCAAGAAATCTCCTTTAAACGACCCTCGTAACTATCGTCCAATAAGTATCACATCAGTTCTAGCCCGAGCGTTTGAAAAAATCGTTAAGAAACATATTCTAAGGCATCTTGAAGCCAATAAGATAATCTCAGATAACCAATTTGGATTTTTAGCAGGTAGATCTGTTGAAACTTCAATGCTCACTTCTCTCAATGACTGGACTGAAGGAATGGAAAGTAAGAACCGCGTTGATGTGGTATATTTTGACTTTTCCAAAGCTTTCGATAGAGTCCCGATACCACAATTATTATGCAAAATGAGCATGGTCGGTATTCACCCTATGGTAATTAATTGGACGCGCAGCTTCCTTACTGGAAGGACATATCAGGTTAAAGTTGAGGGAGCATTTTCCTCCGTTTTTAATGCGTGTACTGGAGTTCCACAAGGCGGAGTGCTCTCTCCTCTCCTCTTCCTTATTTATACATATGAACTTCCAGACACAGTTTCCAGGTTTGGAGTCACATGCAAAATGTATGCAGATGATTTAAAGATTTATAAAATTGTCAAAGAAGACCAATACTCTATTTGCGTTCAAACAGCGATTGACTACATTTCCAATTGGGCGAATGAGTGGAAACTACCACTTGCACCTGAGAAATCCTGCTGCTTAGTAATTGGTGGCCGAAATGTTGTCTCTCTCCCTGACTACAAACTACAGAATTCAACACTTAGAGTAGTTGACGGGGTTCGTGATCTTGGATTTTTAATACGCAAAAATCTAAATTTTGACGCTCACTACAAATCTTTGGTAAAAATGGCAAATTTTCGCACCTACAACATTTTCAAAGTTTTGAAGAGCAATAATCCTGATCTCCTTCTGCGGGCTTATAAATCATATGTGCGGCCGATAGCTGAATTCGGAACAACTGTGTTCAACCCTCTCAAGAAGAAAGACATTGACATGCTCGAAAGAATTCAGAATAATTTCACTCGCAAAGCAGTGATGAGATGCTTTGACATGGACTACTCGCAAATCCCGAATGGCCGAGAAAGAAACAGGATGTTGGGATTAAAGCCTCTTGAATGTAGAAGGCAATCATTCGATCTCAAGATGCTTTTAAAGATTCTCACCCAAAAGGTGCACATAAACCCGTCAATATTTTTCCGAGGCCATCTGTCTAGAACAAGGAGAGGTAAGCTTCAGCTATATGTGCCGGTAGCGAGGACCACAGTCAGATCAACATTCTTGACCTATAGAAGCTTGCGGGAGTTCAACTTATTACTAGCCCAAAACGAGAATCTCTTAGGATTATCTGAGCATTCGCTCGCTTGATTGTTGTCCAGTGTTGCATTGTTATAACTGTTCCGTTCTCATTTATTGGTGCCAACTTAGTCTTCAAGTTTGAGTTATTAATGTTTGTGTGTGTTTTTTGTTTCTTTATTATATGCGTGGCTACCACCATGCTGTGAATAAATAAATAAATAAATAAAATATAAGCGAGAACGGTCGTTTGTCTGTGGGTGAGTGCGTTTGTTTGTGGGTGTGTTTGTTTGCACAGAAGTGCTGAAGGAGTGTGTTGGGAGGAACTATGGGGAAGGGGGGGGGGGGGGGAGGGGTTGTAATTGTCACCAGTTGTCAACTGTTGTAGTTGTCGACAGGCGTCCATGTTCAGACGACATGTCACCGACGTCGTTCATCAGGTGCCTGGATTCAGAAGAGATGTCACCGATGTCGCGAAAGGCCTTCCAGATTCAGACGACGTGTTACCAGTGAAGGTGGAACCAGTAATGGGGGACCGGTGAAGGATGGGGTTCCAGTAAGGGGGACCGGTAAAGGGTTGACCAATAAAGGAGGGACCAGTGAAGGTGGGACCAGCAATGGGGACCGGTGAAGGAGAGGAGAGGGGTCCAGTGAAGGGGAGGACCGGTGAATGAGGGGGAAGCGGTTCAGTGAACATGGGACCGGTGAGGAAGGGACCATTAATGGGGACCGGTGAAGGAGGGGGAGGGGTCCAGAAGGGGGACCGATAGAAGGTTGACCAGTGAAAGAGGGAACCAGGTGAAGGGGGATTGGTGAGGAAGGTACCAGTAATGGGGACCGGTGAATGGGGGGGGGGGGGGGGAGAAGGGGTCCAGTGAAGAGGGACCGAAAAGGGTTGATGAATAAAAGGGGGACCAGTGAGGGTGGGACCAGTGATGGGGATCGGTGAAGGATAGGATGACCAGCAAGGAGGGGACCTGTAAGGGGAGGTCCAGTGTAGGTGGGAGCAGTAGTAGGGACCGACGAAGGGGGGAAGGGGGGGGGGGGCAGTGAAGGGTGAACCGGAAAAGGGCTGACAATAAAGGGGAACCTGTGATAAGGGACCAGTTAAGGGTGGTCCAGTGAAGGTGATGGACCTGATTTGCCCTATTCCGCTATACCATTCTATATAGCAAAACCAGTTTTTTAATGAACGAGAGAAGGGCTAAAGAGGAGAGAGAAGAAGACGTTCGGGGTGTTCTATTCTCCGGGTTTGGGGCGAAGCCCCAACCAGACGTTTGGCGGCCGGCAGGCCGTTGAACGTCTGGTACTATATAATTACGCGCTAAGCGCTGAGTCATACTATCGATCGGCGCCGCCGCAGAAGTTAGTAAAAAAAATAGGGGGAAATCGGGGGAACAATTCGGGGGGAAAGTGGAGGGAAAATAACGGTACGAAAATAGCGAAAAATACTCGGACGTCTTCTCCTTGCCTGAGAACTTCAGCCCTGGGGCAATCGAGAAATGAACGGGGCAATGAACACTAATCTGAAGTATCGATCGCCATCAATCGATATTAATCAAACTGTCGATTTTTGTGGATGTCGTCCAGGCGGTCCGAAACTTTGACCCTGAGGGTAGTCGAGGTCGCTCAACACGAATCTGCAGTTCGTTTTTGAATTTTTATCGATCGCTATCAACCGACATTGATCGAATTACGGTGCGGGAAAATAGCGGAAAATACCCAGACGTCTTCTACGTGCCTGGGACTCAGAAGACGTGCCAAAGACGTCGCTCAACGTGTTTGGGGATCAGGTAGACGTGCCGAAGACGTCGTCCAATGTGCCTGGGGATTCAGAAAGTGTGCCGAAGACGTTGTCCGCTAAGGGGGATCATTGAGGGGGACCAGTACCAGTAATGGGAGACCGTTTCACTAGGGGAGGACCAGTAGTGAGGAACCAATAGATCGCCCTATCATACTACATACTGTACGTACTGCGAGCCTTTTGAACACCTAGGCATGGAAGAGAGCTGTACAAGTAGAGCAGCTAACTTAATCTGATTGTCCATAGCTTAGTGATACTGCAACATCGCGCGAAGCGCGCAAGTGGCTGATAGGCGTGACGGAGCCACTTGTTATAGATATCTGCTCAGAGTTAGCCTTTCCTCCGGCATCACGGGAATATGGTTACAGGTAATAGATTTACAGCAAACAAACGGTGTCGATCATCCAATCAATATCGATCGATATGTTTCCGTCGTGTCAGTGTTTGATCATTGAGAGTGTAAGTTCGCTTCAGAGATGACCATGGAAGTGCAAACTTCGCATATTTATTGATTCGGTGGTCAGACGTCATAACATCTGAGCAGTATCGCCTAGTCAATAACATTCAATATCGATCCACGACGTCAACTCTGCTGCATGGCTTACGTCTTGCGAATCGGAGGGGGTGTGTCGGTTCAGGTATTCTGTTTCTTAATCTTCACGACTTCATGCTCACTTCAAGATCAGTTTATTTGCACGTGGAGAATCCAGGATTCTTTATCTATTAGTCTGATAGAAGGTTCTTGATAGCCTTCTTCAATTTCTTCTCACGCCTGCCTGCTCCGCAGGTCGCACGACATTCCTCGTAGGTTTCGAAGTTGTTCAGCGACGGACGGCATCCTCCGTAGATGAACTTGACGCAGCCTCTGTCCTTGTCATATGTGTACCTAAACAAGGAAAAGAATGTGCAAGAGGTCAGAAGAGCCTCTGCGGAAATGGAAAGCCTTCGTGTCTCACCGTACAATGTACGCCATGCATGTGGGCCCAGGCCGGTGCGTCGGTGCGCTACACCTGAGGAGCTTGTTCAGCAACGAGGCATTACAGAAGACGAACAACAGCGAAATAAAGAGGAGGAGCCTCATGTCGCTACGCGTATGACTAGCTGAGATTGGCGTTTAAATACATGCCGCTTTTCTACACGCATATGCATAGTGAAGCCGTAAAAAGACACTGAAAATGTGCTCCTTCTTTGAGAAGACGCTTTTATCGTGACCATGAAATTATATCGTTGCTGCTGTGCGCGTTTCTGATTTCGTGACTTTTATGTTGCCGTGAGGCCATCTACTTGCTTTGATACTTGGATGGTCCATCAGCAGGTGCTGTCCTAGAAGGGACCACAACTCTTCCGTTCTGTGCGATTTCTGGCGTCTTGAATCTGGTGAGGAACACCACGTTGTCTAAACGATCTGGAGAATGAGTCTTCCGATCTTGTCGCCTTTTCGTTGAACAGCCCAGCGATGCTTCGACTTCTTCTTGTACTGCAGCGGGTCCATCAAATGCGACTCATCCTTTGAGAGTGGACTTCTTTTGTAACGAGAGCAGCTGTTGTTGACGCAGGCTGGTCTTCAGCACTAAAACACTGATCTCGAAAAATCCAAAAAATCATGTAGAGAACCTGCTATTTCTCACATCTTCTCAAAGCGATCAAACCAACATTTCTCGGCTCAAAACCTACCTCTTCACCTGTTATAAGAGTCTACAGAATTAGATTGCTTTTGCCGACAAAATCTTTGCCAATGGTGACGCGGATGTGAAGTCGGTACATGTCGCGAAGACGCATGCGGGGGTACAGGAAAGCGCGTTTCTCCTATCGTAATTATGTCAACCAATCATGCGCCCTGCCTGTGCTGCTGAGACGGTGCCTGATTGGCTGCCGAGGCTACGGCAAGAGCAACAACGCATTCCCGCACCCTCGCAGTTCGTCTAAGCGAGTGTTCTGTGCAATTGGATCACCCAAAACATTCAGTTCTGACCAAAGTCGATAAAATCGTTCAATTCAACCCCTCCTGTCCTGAGCGCTTAGTCCTGCGCAGTGCATGACCCGGTGTTCAAGTGATTTGTCGCCACCACGTCAAGGACGTCATCTGTCGGCAAGACCACTCTTGATAACGCCCTTCTGCCTCTTCTTCGGGGCTCCTGGCAGACACTTTCTGGCTGATTTCAGCTCTAGGGCTAACTTAGCCGGATCATTTTTGGTCCTCTGAAGATGTGTTCTTTCCACCTGACCCACCTGAGCATTTTCCCATCGAGAATACATAGCATGCACTTGGCGCCTTTTCCTAGGTCTAGCACACACTTAGGTAAAGGAAACCAGGTTCAAATACTGTTCTATGGACTGTCCTTGAGGTCCTGAAGCATCTGCAGTCGTAGAGGATTCCAGTGGCTATATATCACCTCAGGTACTCCCAAGATCAGCTGGATGGGGGCTGCCTTCACTACTGCTCTGACACCTTCATTCAGCACTCCATCCAGAAGATTTGAACCGCCTACCCACCTGAGCATCTTCCCATCATGAGTAGCATGCACCTGCCGCTTCTAGGCCTTATCCTGAGCCTAGAACACAGTTGGGTAAAGGAAGGCAGGCTTAACTGCTGTTCTACAGATACTGTCCTTGAGTGTCCTGAAGCATTTACAGTCACGGAGGATTCCATTGGGCACCTTCTGCTTCAACCGTGCTGCGTTTATCTGTCTCCTGACCGCCCGTTCCACACTTCCTTCCTCGGATAGGTCACCATCGATGTAACGGAATTCCTTTACCCTCTTGATTGCTTTCCCTTACCAGACCAGTATGGATACAGAGCAGTGTTGAAAGCTGATGAACTCCGTCTTCTTCACATTCATCCGCAGGGGTGGCCGATCAACATGCTTTGCATTAAGCCAAGCATCGAGCGAGGAGCCATTTTTGATTGATTTTATCGATTACTCCTTAGTGCCGATTGCTTGCTGTAGGAGTCACATGGAATAAAAATGCTGGCCCCAGATTCATCAACCGCCCTCTAACGGTGAAAATACCGCCAAAACCTGATGCTTGCGAATGCCATATAGGTTTCGCGGTATCGCGACTTTCTCGCGATCATAGGGTGATTTCGTGGGATGATTTCTTGGTTGTGAGGAATTTTCGCTTACAGCTTTATCAGATTGGGAGCTATGCAAACAAAAAACTCCTTATAAAAGGGACATATGGGAAATTCACATGGCGCTCTTCTCATGCTCCATTTTTTCTATTCTTCATTCTTTTGTAGGATGTTTTTAGGACGCTCTAATGTGTACTGTATTTGTACATTAAAGTTTTGGTTTAATTACCCAAGTTTGAGGTAAACGGTGTCAAACAACTGGTGTATGTGTGTACCGAAGGACATATTCTGATTCACCGACACTAGCACTGTAGCTTCCGCGGTATTCTCACAGTTAGAGGGCGGTAAGCGGTTCATGAATCTGGTCCCTGGTTGGTAGGTAGACTTCATAAATGCAAAAACTATCGTCAACCAACCCGATCGGTATTGCCTGCTTCTCTCGGTTTCTGGCTAGGATTAAGGTGGAGACGGCGTGGGATAAGCTGGGTGTTGTTTCTGAGGCGCACCTCAGCCAGCACCAAGACCATGTAGAGTGTTTCCGAACCCATACAAAACAAGCTGAGTGACACTTTTATGATTCAGTGGATGATACATGAATGAGATCAAAATCTTTACATAGTTCGTAGAATAACTGGAATCTCGCAAGGCAGACGATTAATATACGGTCATGTTGCAACTGATGGTGAGACACGGACGCTATCCGGTCATCTCGTTCACACGTGAATTGGCGATGTTGCTACGAAAGCCTGGCGGGCAGTACTTCTCGTCTGACGCGTCCCAGCAGTCCTCGACTCCGTCACACAGACCTCCTGGAGCGACGCACTTCTTGTTGTCATGGCACTGGAACTGCCCCGGAAGACAGATGCGAGGCGCTGAAAGCTGGGGTTCAGTGGTGGTCCCTGTGGACTGTGCTCCATGGATTGGGGGTTAGGGTGAGCGGTCCTCCGAGGAAAAGAGGATAAGACAATAAGGTCAGTGCATGGAGAGGTTAGTAAGGAGGTGATGGAAGAACTCCGATGCGACACATGTTAGCGACGGGAATGTTAGCTGGAAGACGAACAGGAACAGCGACATGCTGGCCAGATCGAGGTGAACGATCAGCTCTCGGGAGCTCCGCGGGAGGCCATCGCCTGTTGGAGGAGGAGCGTCTACCACACCAACGGACGACGAGTCATTCCGGTGCTCGCCAAACTCACGGCAGTTCGTCTCGTCCGCATGGCTGCTGCAGTGCGAGACGCCGTCGCACAGGTAGAGCATCGAAACGCATCTGGAAAACATATACGCTGTCAGAATATTCAAAAAATCGCGTTTTTTCGAATGCACACGAATTCGAGTATCCACAAAAACTGCAGCTTTCGAATGCATTCGAATGCGAGTGGTAAAAAAATCGCGTCATTCGAAAAAAATGTATTTAAATTCGAGTATACGAAAAGATTTCGAGAGAACAACTTGGTTATATGATAAACCAGGCGTTCAACGGCCTACCGGCCCCCAAACGTCTGGTTGGGGACTTCGCCCCAAACCCGGAGAATAGAACACCTCGAACGTCTTGTCCTCTTTAGGCCTCCTCTCATTTATTACGTAAAAAAACTGTTTTTCCTATATAGAATGGTATAGCAGAGTACGGTAGGGCAAAATCTTCAAAGCTGTTCCTATGGTGCCTCACCCTCTATTGCACGTACGCGATTCATTCTTTGAAGTACTCGTTCTATTTAATAATTATGGTCCCCTTTTAATGGTTCTATTACTGGACCCTTTACTGAACCCCCTTAACTGGTGTTCCCTTTATTGGCTCCCTTGCGGTCCCCCCTTGACTGGTCCTTCACTGGTACCCCATTTATTGGTTTCCTTCTCTGGACCCCCACCCCCTTCACCGCTCCCCATTACTGGTCCCACCTTCACTGGTTCCTTTTATAGGTGAATCCTTTGCACCCCCCCCCCACTCCTTCACCGGTCCCACCCTCACTGGTCCCTCTTTTACTGGTCCCTCTTCAGCGGTCCTTTGTTGTCACTCTTTTCCGGTACACCCTTCACTGGACCTCGATTTACTGGTCCCCTCTTCACTGGTCCCCCTACCCTTCACCGGTCCTCATTACTGGATCCATCCTCACCGGTCCCCCCTTCAACTGACCCCCCTCCACCCTTCACAGGTACCCATTGCTGGTCCCACCTTCACTGACACCCCCTTTACTGTTCCCCTCTTCACTAGTCCCCCTTTATTGGTCAACCCTTTATCGGTCCTTCCTTGCTGGACCACCATCCTTCACCGCTCCCCCAGTACTGGTCCCACCTTCACTGGTAACACGTCGTCTGAATCCGGACAGGACTTTCCCTACATCGGTGACACCTCTTGTGAACCCAGGCACCTGATGAACGACGTCGGTGATATGTGTTCTCAATCCGGACGCGCTTTGAGCAACATCTTGGCACGTCGTATGAATTCGGAACCCCTGGCACGACATCAGTGACACATCGTCTGAATCCGGGCAATCCTTTCGCCACCTTGGTGACACCTCTTCTCAACCCATGCACCTGATGAAGGACGTCGGTGACATGTCTTTTCAAACCGGACGTCCTTTGCGTGACATCTGTTACACGTCTTCTTAACCCAAACACCCGTTACGCGACATCAGTGACACGTCGTCACCCCTTGCGCGACATCGGTGACACCTCTTCTCAACTCTGACGTCCTTTGCGCGACATTGGTGGCATGTCTTCTGAACACAGACGCCTGTTGAACGACGTCGGTGACACCTCTTCTGAACTCGGACGCTCGCTTTCACGACGTCGATGACACGTCTTCGGGACTCGGACGCCCTTTGCGTGACATTGGACGTCTTCTGACCCCTCTCAACACGACGTAGGTGACACCACACAACTACAACCCCCTCCCCCATCCCCACACTTTCCATACACAGACAAACAACCGTTCTCGCTTATATATAGTAGGATAGGTAAATTCCTACCTTTTTGGTAGGAATTTACCTATCCTACTATATAACTCTGACTTATCCAGGGAAAACGCGAGAAAATGCTGTAGCAAGGCTTATTGGGCTCTACGACTTGGGCCGGACCTTTTTCCAAGTCTAAACCATGATGGCGATAAGGTGTATGACTCTCCGTCAATTGCGTCATATTACTTCGTCCTAACCTTCCTCTGGCTATTTTCTGCCTTTGTTGAAAAAGTTCATAGATGGTGGGCCTTCTTCTCAATGCCCTATATAGTCTCGTTTTTAGCGCTTTCGCTGATTCTAAGTTGTCTTCTGAGTTTTTTCGACTCTTGTTTTCCCGGTTTTATTACGATCATTGTTGGCGCATCATTTTGGATGTATAAACAATTGAATGAATATTCAAAAAGACAGGTCCTGGCCGGGATCGAACCGGCGGCCTTCTCCGTGTAAAGCAGACGTGATAACCACTACACCACAGGACCACTCGACGATGTCTCTCGCGTAACCCGTCTTCAGCCGCCCCTCAATGTGCTTATCTCCTCCGATCTGCACACGTGATGATTGTCGGTCGGGCGAAATCAAAGAGAAGGTCATGCCGGGATTGAGAACCGACAACGGTCCTACGATGAAGTAGATGTCATGGGGCAATGGCCTTAGGGTGTGTGAGTTAGGCCAAATCATTCTTCGACTACTTTCGAGTTGTCAGATAGTCAAGCGAGAGTCTAGTTGTCAGGAAAGAAATCCGAACCGCATTCCCCGTGAGAAACATAGCGTGATGGTTCACTTTCAAAAGTTAGTAGGTCCACTTCAATTACTACAAAACAGCCAAAGGTGAGAGCAATGCAGATTTCAAGAGATTCTCAAGGTCATAACTGGGCCAATGCAAAAAACAGGTCCTGGCCGGGATCGAACCGGCGACCTTCTGCGTGTGAAGCAGACGTGATAACCACTACACCACAGGACCACGGAGGCAACGTTGCTAGTGGCACTTCAGATTTCGACTCCGACACCTCCAAGTGTGTGGCAGAACGTCGAGAATTCGACACTCACTTGGCTTCCGTACCACCGCACTCGATGTGGTTCGAGTCGCAGTTGCTGGTGCAGTTCTTTCCGTTGCTGTGTACTTCGTAGCCTTCTCCACAGCTGCACCTAGCCGTTCTATTCGGTCCAAGAAGACACAATTGACTACATCCGAGCGTGTCGCACAGCGATGGGACTGAAATTGGAGATGGTTCCATAAATTTTGGAAGAAAAGGGAAGAATAATGTGGTTTCATAAGAGAAGGAGATGTCTTTGGGGCGGCTAGACATCAAAAAGCCTAGTAATTTTCCACTTTATTAGGTTGACTCTTGCTGCTTGCTTCGTTTTTTTTTCGCTTACAAAAACTTTAGCTTATGTTCAATTGTCTCGCTCTTTTGCATTCTTCTCCATGTACATAATGAACGAACAATTAGATAAAAAGCTGTCTTAGTTAGACGTTTATGGGCGAATGGACGAAAGAAGGGAAGTAGGACAAGCCAAAAACTCCCCAGACAGGAGATGCCTTTTGGTAAGGTCCTTCTAAACTAACTATCGTCACCCGTTGAGAGATTCCTTCAATGGAACGATTTAGTGGTAGGGTACCAGTATTTACAGAACTCCAACCAGGACTGGGAGAAATAGGAGGATTTCCTATCCAGAATTCCGAATCCGAATGGTCACCTCCACGAAGAGTCGAACACCACCGTCAAAGCAGCTAGGCAATTCTAGCCACCTATTATATTAGGTTGGAAAAAAGTCTTTCCATTTTTTCCAAAGACTTATTACTTCATAACTACAATGTCAAATCATTTGAGATAAACTCCATTTTGTTCCACTACACTTCTCCAAAGACTGGGTATTTTTCTAATTCCTCTCACTTAAACGACTGCAGTTCTGGAGTCGTACCACTGCTGAACCCAATTTTTGAGGTCTTCAGCCGTTCCGAAATATTTCTCTCCAATTTCTTGCTTGAGAGCACGGAAGAGGTGGCAGTCGGTAGGAGCGAGGTCAGGCTATACAGTTGATGTGGCATTGCCTCCCAGCCCAGCTCCTTTATTGTTTCTCTTGTGAATCTTGCGACATATGGTTTTGCACTGAGTGTCTGACAGGGCATGTGGAATCCAAGCTCCAAATTTCCATGCAAAGCCAAGACCCTTCAGATGGATTCCCACTATCCTCTATGAGACACTTCAAGCTTCTCTGCCAGTTGACGTGTCGTCTGCCTACTATCGGTACGAAGAAGATGGCGTAGTTCAGTGTCGTCCAATTCAATTGCCCTTCCTGGCCTTGCTTTGTCCTCGAGTGAATAATCTCCCTTTAAAAACTTTCCGAACCACTCATAACAGAAGCGATAAGTAGTAGATCCCTATCCATATATATGGTTAATTTGGTCGGCTGTTTGACGTACTGTAGATCCTTTAATGAATTCATGAAGAATGCTGTGCCGAAAATGGCCGTGAGGTAGATCCGGCATTGAGTCCGGAAGATTGGATAGATAACGAAGTACAAGAAGGGTCTTGACCTGTGTCCGCGTGCGAACGGTAGACAAGCGTGATAGGATTATGAAATCAGCAATCAATACTGGCTAGTGTGTTTACAAGGAGAACGGTAAAAAACTTTTCGAAGTGTGAAGAAACTTTTTCCAACCTAATACTAAGCTGCAAGGAAAGTATCCCGCCACTTGTGCAATTTTTTGTTCAAATTTACCTCTCTCCTTCCATACGTAAAACAACTAACGAACATGTGCACCATTTTTATGTACAATAATTGCCATTTGTCAGGTAATTTGTAAATCCAGCTCCTTTGGAATTCCTGGAGTTTTGGCGAAAAAAATCAGCGAAGCAATTTAGAAGGCGCTCCATGTCGTCAAATTGTTTCTCCTGAAAATGGTTCGACAACAAAGGAAACAGATCGAAACAGATAGAAACAGTCCGTTGGAGCAAGGACCGGTGAATACGGTGGGTGGGCCAGAGCACGCCATCCGTCCGAAACAATGGAGTTTTTTCTGGGTCTTCCTTGCAAAGTGCGGATGCGCGTTGTCGCGAAGGAAGAAGGCCTTGCCTTGTCTCCCACGAAGAGCTGCCTCAACACGATCCAGCTGCTTGCAGTAGACATAGTGACAGCAGTGTTTGCAGGTAAATGACTCCCTTTCGACTCCACCAGACACTGAGCATCAGCTTTTCGGGTGAAGCTCCGATCCTGGGAATTGCTGCTTCGCCGCGACTGAGCCACTGACGCTTTCGCGCGTGGTTAATGCAGACCACCCACTTTTCGTCGCCTATGACCAGATTCTCGAGTCAAGAAAAATTCCGCCGTAAAGTCAACAAGTTCACGCATCCTGGCGCATCTGTGGCTGGTGGCCGCTGAGTTCATGCGGTATCCGTGGACCATATCTACATGTCTTCCCAAGGCTACGCAGGTGGAACTATGGGATGTGACTGCACTCGAGTTCCTCTGCCAGTTCGCGGGTGCAACATCGGGGATCCTCTTGAACCAGCTATAGAAGGCGCTCCTCACTCACTGCAACTGGCCTTCCAAACGATGGTTAGTTCTCCAAGCAAAAGTCTCCGTTCTTGAAGTTCCGGAACCACACTTTCGCTGTCTCGTAGGAAACAGTAGTAGGACTCATCGTTCCACATATGTTATCCACTGCGACTCTCGCACTGCTTCGCTTTTTGAACTCGTGAAGCAGAAGCAGTCGAACATGTCTGCAGTCAAGAACGATTTTCTCTGCCATAGTCGTAACGGAATATGACGACAATAGTGGCAAATGTAGATCATAAGTCAGCCTATATAAGCGTTATTGGGACAAGATTCCAGAATATTTTTCAAAAATTTGGCGAAACGCCAAAGCGACTGGCGGAAAACTTTCCTTGCAAGCTAAAGGCATTGGATATGGAGATTCCAGGGTCCGTATGCTATTCTCGCCCTACTCGGGGACGGTACCCGGCGCGAAAAATCGATGGCACATGATGTGCATACCGGGGTGTGGGCTGAGACCGCCTCATACCCGGCCGGGGACGGTTGGGGAGAGAATAGCATACGGCTCCAGAAGACTGTGGTAATGGGGAAAGGAGGGAGTTCAAAGCAGTCGTTCTAAGCCCTATGTTTTGCTAGCAAAGAGACTCACAATGAGGCTGCAAAGACGGATGGAAGACCTTCAGCCCGTAGGGCAGCAAAGCGGTCTGTGCGACGACGGTCACATTGTCTCCGGACAGCTTGTCGGCTCGCAGCAGTCCCCTTAACCGACGTAACTTCGTGGTAGCAACGCTGTAGGTTCTGCCTGTTCTGAGGGCCTACCTGTAGGTCCAGTCGCTCCAGTACAGTATGTCGTCGGCTACGGTAAGGGCGAAGACATGTGGCACGGTGCCGGAGTCGGCGATGATCGTGCGACGACCCGAGCCGTCCAGGCCTGCTACTCTGAACAGAATCTCCATCAGCTGATGGTATTCTCTTTTGAGATTACAGTAACCCACTCTATGACGTCATTGTAGGCGTCAGCCCAGTAGATCTTATCGGCGTAGATGTCAACAGTGACTGCATTCGGCCATGTGACACGTTCGGTGATGATCTTCTTGAACGAGGACCCATCCATGGATGCGGCAGCGATGAACGCCGTCGACGACCAGTCTGACACGAACATCACTCTGAAGAGAGCACTTTTCTTGGCGCACAAGCACGAGCTTGGAGATGTAGTTTCGACGATGAATTTTCTTGCCTTTTCTCATACTAGAGCTCACTATTCTAGAACGGTCCTAGTGTGCGGGTGGACTTCCGCTAGAAAAGCGAAATATTCTATCCTACCACAGGCTGTATATCGAGGATATCTAAGCCTACCAGAGTCCACACCCCTAAACCCATATGGCGTCCTCTGTAGCTGAAAAGTATTGGACTGCTTTTTGAGTACACTTCAGGTGTCCGGTTGCCAAGACGACTGGGTAGAAACCAAGAAGCAATGAGTTCGGCCTATGTACCACTTAAATCTACACAGAAGAAGGAGCTCACCTTAAAATTAGTGCTAGTAGTGGAGAGATCATTGAATTAGTAGATGTAGTAGATGGGCATGGACCATGAATGACCGGCCGCTTACGCCAACCTTAGCTTGCTAGCACCTGATAGAACAGCTGATATCGAGCGCAGCCTATTTTCCCATCCACTTTCTACGAGTTTCTCTAAAAGACTGGTTTCCGACGTAGTGCACTCCGCCTTAAATCCACAAAAAGATCCTTTGTTCACTGAGATCCTGCTCCGTCTTGTCGTACTAATAAAACCTCAACCCAAAAAATTATAAGCTTAAAGACACAATTCAAAGGAGCGTAGAGAATGATCGTGATTTAAATAACCATATTTCAATTGGAGTAATCTTTGACTGACACTGAGTAATTGTTTAAAAGGCGAATTCCCGTACCTTTTATTTATTATACACCATTTTCCGCCCAGGCCAACCAAGCCTACCATCCCTCCGGGGTCGGTGAATTGGTACCAGACTTGTCTGGGAAGGATAAAGCGCTGACTTGTTCATCGGCTGGCCACCGCAAGTCATTGTATGGCCAAATACGCATTCATGTCGCCTCCACGACATCCCGTAGAAGTAGAATGCGCTGGCGCATCCTAGAAGGGATTGAGTAACGCCGTCCTTTATCCTTTTTTTACTTCACGTCAAGCTGGACACTCTTCCAAAGAAACTTGACGCCTTTGGAATCATGGTCAACGTCTTCCAAATCTAAGCGAGCTTTTCACATTACCCAAGTTCTATTTTTCAAACTTTTTAAAAGTGTTTCAAATAACAAAATTGATCACAAATGTTTTAAACTTTAAAATTTTGTCCAAAATTAGTTGGGCCGGCGCCGTGATGCATTTCGCAGACACCCGCTGGACGAGAGCCGTCACAGACTGGATTCAGAGGGATGTTAAGAGAATACCAGCGGCCAAATTCATCAACTACTTACAGCAATTTAACGGAGAAAATACAGCCGAAATTTCTGATAACGCGGCTTATCAACACGAAACATTTCACCATATCGCTTGATAAGCTATAAGGCATTTCGACTGCATTTTCGCCGTTAAATTGCTGCCACTCGTTGATGAATCTGGCTTCAGGACGCTCATCAGTGCGTTAGTCGAACTCGTGAAAGCCCTGAACTAACGCTCTCCGGGCCCCTCAAGCGAGGAGGATCCATTGGAGAGCACTCTGGCACGCGACAGGGGCGAATGATGGCGCCCGATCGAGCAACTTGATGATCAACGGGACGACAGGTGGTACAGGTGACACAAGTGAAATTTAGAGGCGTAATTACCCAAGTTTGAGGACTAAAATAATCTCCGGCCGACTAGGGACGACTACACGATTGATTGTTCATACTCTAATAAGACCTTCATTCCTTTTGAGAAGTTCCGGGAAGTCCTTGCGTTCTTTGGTCTGATGTCCCCACCAGGGCTGGGCGGAAATTTTAAAAATTTTCCCAGAAAACAGAAAATCGCGTTCGTCAGAAAACAGAAAACAGAAACGCCAGAAACGCCAGAAAATCAGAAAACAGAAAATTTCAAAATAGTTATATAAGTTGCATAAGTTGCGTGAATCTTACTTAAACAGGAAGCTTATTATTATAAAGGTGTAGAAATCGTAAAAATCACTCTAAGGGCATAAAATTTTCAAGCAGAGGACTCGTCAACGTTTCAGATTACTTCATAAGGAAAACGACATTTAGCTAGCGCCCATTTTTGACAGTTCCGTTTTCATTTTAATTCAAATTTTGTCAAAACATTTTAGAACTGACAATGTTTAGCACTACCTGAGTAAAGGCTATTACAAATTGCTACCAACAAAAGCTTTCAAGCTCACGAAATCGCTTCACAAAACGATAAATAAAGTGAGGAAAAAAATGAACCTATATACCCACCTTCAGTTCAGAATCTGAGATTTACACATTGTGACAATAGGAGGTGGACAAAACTTAGATCTTGTTGAAAAAACCGCCCGCGCAATCGATTCGGTCAGGTGTTCGCGGTGGAGCGTGATTCCGCAACGCACTGTGGAGGCGACGCGTGACGAGGCGTCCGGCGTGTTAGGATTCCAAAAATTTTGAAATTTTCTGTTTTCTGACCCGATTTTGCCCCATTTTCCCAGAAAACAGAAAAAATCGTCCAAAATCGCCAGAAAATCAGAAAACAGAAAACAGAAATTCCGCAAAGCCCTGGTCCCCACATCCGTCAAAGGGTAGGAACGAAATAGATTTTATCAAAACTTCGTTTTTTTTTCTTTTGATTACAGGTTAAACTAGATACTATTTGGTATGGCTTTCTTATAAATTTTTTAAATTCAGTCGCCCGAATGAGTTTTACAAATTTATGAGATTTTTATTTCTTGAAAAAATATAAAAAATCGATTTTGTTTTAGAGAGCAACAAGACGGCAATAATTCAGAGGATTAAAGGACGAAATTGTGTTCATGCACTCGAAAAGCTCGTCGCGATTTTTATCTGATTGAGAGTGTAAATGCTGCTTACATGAAGCATCAAAGTGAGGATGTGTGTGTTCTTTACCATAGTTTTTGTTGTATCGTTTCCAGCTGTAAAGCTCCATACAAACAGAAATTCATCTACCAATGGATTAGCAATCGCGACGTCTTGGAAGAAGACATGGCGCAGTGTCTTGTTATATTGCTAAAAATGGCCGCCTTTGTGCTTTTCAAAACAAGCTCTAAAGCATGATTTTTTGCTCAAAAAATGAGAATTTTATAAAATTGCAAACAATGTGTTCACTTATTAGAAAGGTGGATCAAAACTTCAAAAAAAGTCATGCTAAAGTTCTCCTTAATTAGAAAATTATTCTAAAATTTTAATGGGGAGTCTCTAGTTTAATGTGGAAGGAGCTTGTTTTGATTTGGAAGATGTTCAGTTTGATTTCAAAGGTGTCCTAGGAAGAAAAGTGTCCAACTTGATGTGAAAACTGTCCATTTAGAAAATGATGATGAACGTGACGTGAAAATGGTATATCCATATTTATATACTATTTTCACTTTAGATTGCACGCTTTTCCCTCTGAACCTGACTCTTTTTATTCCAAGCCATACACCTTTAGAAATAAAATGGCATTCGTAAACCAAGGCATACCTATATAAAGTTTAATGGACATTATCTAACGATTTCAAAATTCTCTTTGTTACAGAAAATTTTATTAAAAATTTGCATTTGCAGAATGTGGTAATAAGGATAAGGATAAAGGACGGCGTTATTCAATCCCCTTTGGGATGCGCCACGCATTCTACTTCTACGGGATGTCGTGGGGGCGATTTGAATGCGTATTTGGCCATACAATGACTTGCGGTGGCCAGCCGATGAACAAGTCAGCGCTTTATCCTTTCCAGACACGTCTGGTACCAATTCACCGACTCCGGAGGGATGGAAGGCTTGGTTGGCCTGGGCGGGAAATCCGAACCAGGAACCTGGTATCGGGTGCAGGCGACAGCTGGCGCCTCCTCCGACTGCGCTCCACGCTCCCAGATGAATGTGGTAATGGCATAAAAAAAGGTTTATGTCGTGAGGGTGGGCAGCAGGGAAGGCGCTGCATCGAATGAGCGTTCCATTCAGAGGAGGTGTATTTGACTGGCACCCTGATTGTCTAGGGTGCCTTCGGTCGGTTCCGATTGGTTCCGATTTGTTGGCTTTGATTGGTGTTTAAAGCGCAGCTGACGAGGTGCCGACTGAAGCCAATACCAGTTTCTTGGTACAGATTTCCCGTCCAGGCCAACTAATCGTTCTATCTCTCCGGGGTCGGTGAATTGCTACCAGACTTGTCTGGGAAGGATAAAGCGCTGAGCTGCTCATCGGCTGGCCACCGCAAGCCAAATAGCCAGTCATGACGAAATACGCATTCAAGTGGTCTCCACGAAATCCCGTAGAAGTAGAATGCGTAGCACATCCCAAAAGGAATGGATTAACACAGTCTTCCACCCTTATTTTCTTACTATGTTCGTTGTACCAATATGTGAGCCAGTGTTCGTTTATGTAACATTACTTATCGAATGCATGACTCTAGGCTCATATCTCATTTAAAAAGGATCTTCTGAAACGGGTTCATCGTTGGTTATCTCAAGGGGCCAGTTTCATCAACCGCTTACCGGCCGTTAACGGTGAAAAGTACCGCCAACCCCCTGACGTGACATTCATCAGCATCAGGTTTGGCGGTATTTTCAGTGTTAGAGGGCGGTAAGCGGCTGATGAATCTGGCCCCAGGAAACGGAGAATTTTGCGTACCCTTTCGCCGGATGAAGAGCTATGGCTCTCGGTAGTCGCATCACTCCTTTGTACAGAGCCCGGCGAAACTTGCCCGTCAGCGTCTGAACGATCACATCCGTCCTGAAGAGAATTAGGGAATACATTTCGGATATCGATGCAGTGAAACGAGCCCTTGAAGGAGCAAAGCTCAGCAGATGAGAAGCTGGAAGGACCGCTTCACACAACCTTCACGGATCCAAGCCGATTTAAAGCTTCCTAATTTTCGAGTAAAAAAGAACTTCTTCCGGAGCATTCGTGCCCTGATGCTCCTTCTCCTTCTCATCTCATACAGTCCTTCAGCTCCTTAGCCGAAACGATTGTCTAACATCAGAGCGAATTCTACAAGGACAAACCTCCGAAGGCTGTATAGATTTCGTCCGATCCAGTCCACAGCGATTCCCTCCAGACCGTCGACGTCGT
Organism: Heligmosomoides polygyrus bakeri; assembly: GCA_947359475.1. Lineage (NCBI taxonomy): Eukaryota > Metazoa > Nematoda > Chromadorea > Rhabditida > Heligmosomidae > Heligmosomoides > Heligmosomoides polygyrus. The sequence goes on along the minus strand of OX375869.1, from coordinate 17,127,920 downwards.
ACTTCTGAACCGTCTGCGGGAACGTGCCGTCTAGATTCAGCCTTTCGATAGAGTTCGAGCCGACATCGGCGTAGTAGATGCGACGTTCCTGCAGATATAGGGAGCAGTGCTTTGGGTTCTCGGCTCTCTGTTGTACCACTTTCTTATTGGCTACGTAAAACTATATATAACAGGCGTGGAAAATTCTAAAGAAATCTGAGTTACTGAAAAAGAGAAAAGTACATATTGGGCTCTTGCCCAGCCGGATTGGGTCACATCTAGTTGGAGTTCAAAGAGAGATAGGGATACAATACGTAAGGTGAAGAGGTAGCCGGTGCAGTCGGCGCTTTGACTGACCAGCGTCTCCTTTGCCACGCCCCTTGCACCTGGCTGGGCAAAGGCCCGATATGTTCCAAAAGCGAACCCATGTTTATACCACAGCTAGGTGTTCTACAGCGGTTTAGACAAAGCTGTTTCTTTACCAGGATTTGAATTAGATGAAGACTCATTTTTGCCGCTCCAGATAGCAACTGCTACAATAACTCCGCTAATCGATATATCGATTCAACGATCACTTACCAGCACGTCGACGTCCAAAACGGCGGTCTTCTGTAGTCCAGCCTTTTGCAGCTCGAAGGAGCCACCACTGAGAGAGATGTTCCAGATTGACTGGCCATGAGCGAAGAACAACCACATAGGATCTGTAGGGATTTCATTACGGTTTTTCAGTACTTATTCGCTTAAGAAGTCGGACAGCTCTCAAAGCCGAAGCAGCCGAAAATTAGTGAAATTCACCCTTATCATTGCGAATGCAGGTTTTGTTATTGGCGGCCATGCTGTAGTATCCAGGATCACAAGTGCACTCGTAGCTGCCCGGATGGTTCACGCATTTCTGGGAGCAGCCCGATTCGATCGATATGCATTCGTCGACATCTGAAGTGGATAAGATCACTCAGAATGAGGTGCTTTGGCGTAGATTATTTGCTATTTCCAAATGGCAGGGAGAGAAACAGGATGCTCGGACCAAGGTCTCCGGTGTGCAGAAGGAGGGTTGCTGATCTAGAAATGCTGTTCAAGACTCTCACGGGCAGACTCCACATAAACCCTTCGCAATTTTTCGTCAGCGAAGTGAAGTGGTAAGAGCAATAATAAGTATGTACGCTCCGGATGCCCATGCAATAACCGCGATCAAATCTTCATTTTGGACATATAGAAAGCTGCAGCAGCTCAACTCTCTGCTTGCGAATAAAAACTTCCTGTCCTTATCTGCATGCATACTTCCACCATTTCCAGAATTACGGATGCCCCTTATTCACGTTTGGTTGATCTGCTGTTCACTTACTTTGTGAGGTTTTTAATAGAACTTGATCGTGTTTTTCTCATTCGTTTTCGGGTGAGAAACATGTCAAGCTATGAATAAATAAATAAATAAATAAATAAATAAATAAATAAATAAATAAATAAATAAATAAATAAATAAGATGTTAGAAGTAGTCCATTGGTAAGGAGAAAAGCATCTGTAGATCAAGTGCTGTAGGTCTAGAACGTGTTTCTCGTCAAACACTGCCTAAAGAGAAAAGAAGAGAGAAAGACAAACAAGAATGACAAACAAATGCCAGAACGTTACGAAAGGAGACCGCAGAAGAACAGATATTGAAAATTGAAAGAATAGAAAAAAGGTAAATCACCGTCGGACGCTAAGGAATAGAAATGAGTCCAATTCTGCTAGTGAGGGAGGGTCTCCAGAGATCCAAGCCTCGTCGATGCCGCAGTATCAGAAATGCTGGGTCAAGTCATCGAACATTAGGTGGGTCGGGCACATAATGCGTTTCGCAGACCGCCACTAGAAGAGAGTCGTCACTGACTGGATTCCGTGAGATGTCAAGAGAACACCAGGACGTCCAGAAACGCCTTGGTCGGACTTCTTCGTGAAAACCCTGAGCTCTTCGTTTCTCTCGAGCAGAGAAGATCCATTGGAGCATTCTGGCACGCAACAGGGATGGATGCAGACGTCGCCGGCGCCTGTTCGAGCAGTTCGCTGATCAACGGGACGACAGCTGATACAGAATTGGGCGACTTGGACAAGAAATCCGAACTAGGAACTTGTATCGGGTGCACGTGACAGGCGGCATCTCCTCCTACTGCGCTCCGCGCGCCTTAAAAAATAATAGATCTAGGCTTATTTGAAAGCGCAGGCAAGCAGAAATTTTTGAACGTATGAAAAGAAGTGATCACCCTCCGCACCCTCAAGGTGGGCGCGATTTCCCTTTGATGAATAGCAAAAATTCTGCCGACTTGGAGTGGAGTTATACGTTATTTAACAGTACAACTAATTGCTTTATTTATTTATTTATTTTTATAGGGTTGCGACCCAACGGGAAGGAATAGAACGCTTGGTTTCCCTGGGCGGTGTTTGAACCATGGACCTTGTATCGGAGAGTACATGACAATCAGAGCTTCCTTGGCTACACAGCTAAACGAAGGAGTATGGAGTGGTCGGAGGAGAAGGAAAGGGCACGAAAGTAGAGAAAAGGGCTAAGCCTAGACGACGATGGTCAGAAAGCGGAAAAAGGAGAATAGATTAGACGTGGATCAGCCATAAGCGAGATGAGAAGTCAGAAGAATTGAATAAACAAAGGGTAAGGAGAAAGAAGAATAATGATTTTTACATGGTTCTCTAAGGAGTGACCAACATTTGCCGAAGCTAGAGAAAGGGTAAACGACGGTGTTACTCAATTCTTTTATGCTGCGCTTCTACAGCATGTCATGGAAGTGATTTCAATGCGCATTTGGCCATACAATGACTTGCGGTGGCCAGCCGATGAACAAGTCGGCGCTTTATCTTTCCCAGACAAGTCCGGTACCACCAATTCACCGACCTCGGAGGGATTGAGGGCTTGATTGGCCTGGGTGGGAAGTCCGAACCGAGAACCTGGTGTCGGATGGACTCGATTGCCCGCACCTCCTCCGACTGCGCTACGCGCTTCCTGTAGCTTCCAAGAATTTCGGACCTCGCTCCGAAAGTTACTGCGTTCCCAGCAAGACGCGTCAAACTGACCGATGCACTTCTTCTTGTCGGGGTCGTAGTAGTAGCCATCCGTCCGGCACTTGCACTTTCCGTGCTTGTCGCAGTACTCTAGTGGCGGCTCTGAAAAAGAGAACTCGGGCTCCTGACTTTCCACTTCCTGCATCTAATTCGAGATTTATTAAGAAGTCTGTTCCTGTAATGTCACTCACCAGCTTCTGGGCGCTTCTTCGGAGTGGCAGTGTTCAGTATACAATGGCTTCCATTTCGAAAAGCCAGCAAGGACAGCATGGCCATTTCGAGCTGAAATACACGGATGGACTGAGTGGAGCTGACTGATGCGAGTGGTCTAGGGAGTAAGCCACGCACGCACCTTCACGGCTTCTTTGCAGGTTTTGTAGTCACTCTCCAGCAGACAATCGATGTAGGTCTGGGTGATGAGACATTCGTAAGACGAGTAGTTCAGGCTGCCGGCCGACGGGTTACCTGAAATACTCGAACACTCGTCGTTTTCTCCCAGGAAGGTCCCTCGCTATGCCACACGCGACCAGTTCCCTCGATAAACACTTCTAACCATTGTTTATGCGACGGAACCGTGGTCACTTTGGACAGCATTTCGATCGCGCTGCTTTTAAACATTGAAGCGACGTGAGCGTGCACCGCTCGCTCACGTCGCTTCAATGTACTTCTATACAATTTTCACGTCGAACTGCACACTTTCAAATCAAATTGGACACTCATTTAAGCTAAGCAAAGACTTTTGAAATCAAAGCGCACTCTTCCCAACTGAAATGAGCTTCCTCTACATTAAACCGGACTAGAGACTCCCCAAAAAATTTGAAATAATTTTTTGTATTAGAAAATATTTAGTATAATTTCCTCTGAAGCTTTCATTCATCTACCCAACAAGTGAACACACTGTTTGAAATTTTATAAAATTTTTATTATTTGAGGGAAAATAACGGTTTAAAGTTTGTCACAACGACGCCTTGTGCCGATGCTCTACGCATTTACACCACCGGCGCCGCTTGATCGAACGCAAAGTTAAAGTTCAGGTTTAAAGTTTGTTTTAAAGAGCAGGAAAGTGACCATTTTTGATGCCGAAAAAGATAGCGCCATGCCCACGTCCAAAACACTACGATTTTTGTTCGATTGATACACATAATTTCTGTTTGCATGGAGTTCCACACCTGTTAACGATACAACGAAAAACTGTAAAGTACACACATATCCTCACCTTGTTAGCTGTGGCATTTACATTGTCAACCAAATAAAAGTCGCGGCGAAACTTTTGAGTGCATGGCGTGTTCTGGTTGTTTAATACGCTATATGGTTGTTTTTGCTGTTCCTTAACACAATTATTTATCTATGTTACTATTTATTCTTATGTCTTTATTTTATTTTTGATTGACTATTTTTTTCTAAAAATAAAAATTTTATAAAATTATTACATTTATTGGAACAGCTAAACTAAGCAATTTCTAAGAAAGTTACACCAAATTGTCCTTGAACAAAAAATTAGTCTAACCATTTTATTGAGACTGTAGCTTAACCTGCCTGAAGGCCATTTCGATTTGGAAGAGTTGGCTTTGATTTCATAAGTCTTAAGCTAGCTTAGAAGCAAGTCCAATTTGGTTTGGAAAGTGTCCAATTCGACGTGAAAATGGTATATTTAAAGTTGATGCAATACTCAACCACCTTGACTAGAGCGTGGTGCCACTATTAGAGACAATTCCAGGTTAAAATCGTTTGCTTGATAACAAGAAGTAAAGAAGTGCATGACTCACACTCGGAAAGCTGATCAAACCTGGCTACTAACCATTCTTCCTAACCAGTCACCAGTCCAGTAATATTGTAGTTGATAAATAAAAGCGAAGGCTTCAGACCTACTTATATATGAACAACTACCTCATCTGCTTGTGACCCTGTCTGGGCGTCAGTCCTTTAGTCCGCGCTAAATTAATGGCCGTTACACCGTCCTTGGCAACAAAATAAGACTTCTGAAGGGCATAAGTCAGCCAACGGATAGCCATGAGTTTGACGATCCATGGATGGAATCGAACTGTATATGTGGGTCGAAATTATCGATTTTATTATTGATTATCCGCAACTAGGCATTCGAGACAAGATGAGAACCAAGCGAATGTAATGACCGCTGGACAGCTCCACAACATGTTATTATAGATCAGTGTTATCGATTTCTGTCCTGATTTCGCGGACGCAGGAATTGAAAAATATGAACAGTGCACAGTATTCACAATAAGTAAGCAATATCGATCGATATTATCGGCAATGGCGGCCCGTTTGACTACGCTTCAGGCGTAGTCAGACGGGCCGCTCGACCACCTGAGTGCTGACGTTGGATAAAACAGTGGAGCAATTGATGCAGATCGATAGTTCCGAACCGTCATCGATTGAGCCACGTATTCTATTTTCACGTTGGTCCAGAAAGGTCCTTCAGGTGGCATGGCTTCACACTGAGCGGGTCTGCATTCCAGGCGACCCGAAGTCCTAGCTCATGATGAAGCACACATTCTATATATGACGCATTCTCACAGAATCTAAACCGCTTAAAATGAAGAAGAAATAGCTAATTATCTTCTGTCACAAGCCCCGAAAATCCTGCACTATTCAGGGTAATTAGTCCACCTTTTGGTCGTAGGCGCAAAAGTAACTGCCGTTGACTTCACAACCGACGCATCAAATCAACCAACTAACCACTATAGATAGACGCAAATTTAATAACCTCAGAAAGAAGCATTGATCGATGGATCAAAATCGATCAACTCCATCAGTTTTTACTCAGAAGTAAAGAGTAGGGTGAGAAGCGCTCGAATAGGATGGAGGAAGGTGAACAGGAACAGCAAGAGATGTTGCCAATGTATCCTGATCAGCCGCTACGACTACTGAATGTCAATTAGATAATGCCTGCTTACCAGGATCCTCGTCTCGAAGCGTGTTCGTCCGATTCACGAAGCATTCTCGAAGTTTGGCATCCCTAAAATGGAAGCCTATGTATTTCTGCAGTACATTTACACTTTTGCTGACAGCCCAATTGCCTTTTGAGGGTGTAATCTCATCGAAATCACTAAGTGGTCGATATTCGACAGGTATTGATTAATTCATATTTTGCTTTAGTTTGGCGATTGCAAAGCCGGTAAACCGATGTCGCTGTCTTTTTCACTTCGAACCTTATTTTACTGCGCCCCAAAAATATTGTTAGTTATTGATCGATATCGATGAGTCACCCCTAGTCTGTCCATGGTGCTCCCTATTTCTTAACATACCTCTCCAACTGCGTCAGACACATCAGTTCCTCGCGAACGAGACGCAGATAGCTCTCGTCGCACATGCCCTCGTACATTCGTTCCACATTGGGCGCTCGAGACCGTCTGCAATTCCGTCGTTTACCACGATGGGACGAGGAGTTGGTTGATGGGTGCGGATACGAACCTGCACTCGGGTTGGATGCCGGTGGTGCAGCGTTTGTACTCCTTGAACTGGTGACAGAGCTGGTCGATGTCGCTGAGCGGTGGATGCAGCACGTACCGGTCAGAATTCGCGTACTGGACCAGCGGCGAGACGCACTGTAGAGTGGCCGCCTCTTCGATGAGGTCACATTGAGCTGAGACTGCAGGCAGTCGCCCTGAAAATCGAGAAATGAGAGTCGAGTCACGAGTGATGGAAGCCACCATAATTTTGCGGAGAGTGAGGCTTATGATCGGGTCCTCCTAGGTAAACCAAGCCTACCCTCCCCCTCGACGATTTGGTAACAGATGTCTGGAAAAGGTGAAATGTTGACCTGCTCACCTAACGGCCACGCAAGGCATTAGATGAGCAAGGAATGCCTAGTTTGAGCACTCTTTCTAACCATAATTGTTGCGCTCAGGAACATATTTGCTAACTAACTTACTAACCCCACTCGGTAAACACCGAGAGGAAGCCCACGGTGGAGACGATTTAAGTATAAAGTGCACTGTGTTGATATGTGAAAGTGAGATTGGAGCCAGAAAGACTCTAGAGGCTTTTTGGATTCGAGAACGAAACCCAACGATGAACAACCGAAACGAGTACATTTCGATCACAAGTGACTTTTTGCCGTTCATTCCGTTTTGTGGGATATGAGACCAAGACCAAGTACTTCTGTAGCTCAACGTCACTGCAGATTTATGTAGGTCTCATTTGCTCTATGGTGGTCCAATAACTGAGCTTTCACTCAGTACTGGTGGAACAACGGTGGGCTCGGTTTGCTTCAGTAGGATTCACCTTTGCGCTCTTAGGAATTCGTTGGAACTGGCTGAGTTGGAAGCCTAAGTCTTTGCCGAGATGAGTTCCTGATCTTAGGCTTCGAACTTCTTTCAGGCCTTTGAAAACGACGAACTTGTCGAAACGTCAGGCCGAAGTAAACGTTCCATCATATCAAACCTGCGTGGCACAGAAGTGGCACAGAACACATTTGCTAACCTTTTTACCGGTAGTTCCTGTCCTGGATTGTTGGGGATAGGGAACACCTAACTGCCGAAAACCCAGGATTGGATTCTTTACGCATGCGCAACACTCGTGAAAAGTAACTTCAGCCCTAGCGTTATCTGCCTGTTGCGAAAAAGTATAGCTGATCGAAACTTATTACTTTTTCCTTCTTACTCGTTATCTAGTGGAGTACCGATATCTAATGTACTGTTTTTATTCTTACCTTTTTTTGAAAAATTTTCCTATTTGTGTTTGTTGGTTCTGGGTCTTATTCAATTTGTTCTTGCTTATGCTTCCACTGTAAACGCACGTTGGCGCACAAAACAATAAGCAACTAAATAATCTCCGCGCTATTCCGTAGAAGTAGAATGCGTGATAAATATTTCAATTAGTTGACACTAAACTTGCCGCTCATCTCTTATTTATATCATTTCCACGTTGAATTGGAAACTTTTCAAATAAAACTGGACACCTTTCATATAAAATTAGACACGTTTTGAATCAAATTGGACACTTTTCTAAGCTGGCCTAAGACTTTTGAAATCAAGACATATTCTTCCACATTGAGATGAGCTTTCTCTCCATTAAACTAGAGACTCTCTCTCCAAAATGGTTGGAAAAATTTTTTGTTCGAGGAAAATTTTAGTATAATTTTCTTCGAAGTCTTAATTTACTTACCCAATAAGCGAATATTTTATTTGCAATTTTATAAAATTCTCATTGTCGTGGTTTTCCTCTAAATATGAACAACTGCCTGCGCCCATATCGAGCGGCTGCGTTTTGTGCCCGCTCTGCTGTCTGTTTCTTCCGACTGATTTACTAAGTGTTCCTTGGAGCTACTGTTACTTCTGGTGGCTTCTGAGGCAGCTATTGGGCAGCTACTGTTCACTCTACTGTATTCGCTTGAACCAGCATCAGTTCCTGGATCGCAGTTTCGATATTCTACTCGACAGTGGTTGTGGACGAGACCTGCGTTGATTGCGTGCGACCCGCAATCGCTATTGATCTAAGAGCGCCGGTCGCAGAAAGAGGTCTATTGACTACGATTTCGACACTTATTTCGTTTGGTTGCTTGGTGTAAAAGATGCGGACCCGCTCTACTCGTAATGTTAAGGAGGCAGTCGTGACGGAGTCGACCGATATCACTATCGATACTGGAATACAATCGAGTGAACTCGTGTCGGCAATGGATGAAGTCGCTCGTTCCTCTGCGGTCCCTCGTTGTGTCAAGAGGGCTCTGGACTTGCTGTCGCGTCAACTCAGCCTTCTATTGGAAGAGAAAGACAAGCGGATCAGTGAGCTTGAAGTGGAAAATCAGAGTTTGAGGCAAAAGATTGATGCTCTTGAGTCTAGAAAGGATTCTGAGGACTCTTCTACAGGGTTGAATAATACTTCATTTGATGAGTCGAAATTGCTGTCGGATGGAGACTTTGAACGTCGCAGGTCTATCATTGTTAGCCATGTCTCTGAAGTCAAGTACGCTAGTATACGTGATCGCGTTTGTCATGATTATAATGTAGTCTGTCAGGTTTTACAGTTCTTAGGTGTGGAGTGCTATCCATTAGCAGTATACAGGTTAGGCAGGCCTACGTCAGGTAGGGATAGACTCCTCAAGGTTGTACTTCCTAGCTCTAGGTTTCAGCAGATTGTTTTAAATCGTGTTAAACGCATGCGGTTTTTTGTTATAAAAGGCATTTTTATTAGGCCCTCCCTGACCGCGGAAGAGAGGAGGAGGCAACGTGAGTTGAGAACTCACTCGTCATCACAGGGGCAATCCCCAGCAACTGGGGAGGGTCCGAACGTGTTGAGTTCTCAGCTCACGAGCGAGGTGCACCCCAGTGTCACCTCGCCGCCTCCTTCGGACTAGCGGACTTGTCATGCTTTCATGAGAAAAATTGCTCTGCTACGAAAAATGCACCTCGTGTCAGGACGACTTTGACGTGTTTTTACGCCAATGTTCGCTCGCTGGTTAAAAACTCTTTACATATCGATCTGATATTATCTAGGTTTTTTGATATCTACGTTTTCACGGAAACGTGGCTGAAAAAATGTCACACTATTCCGTTGTTGTTGAGCGGTATTAGTGCTGATTATCAGGTAATACGTAGAGATAGGTCGAAAAAGGCAGGTGGGGGAGTAGCAATCTTACTGAAGAAGGCCTTAGGTTTCCTTGAAATTTTCTCTGAGTCTGCTCCTAATTCTTATGAAATATTGTCGGTGGATGTGATCCTCGAGGGCCATAAAATTCGAATAGTTGCGGTCTATCGTACTCCTTCGTGTTCCACCTTCCATAGCCACCAGTTGTCAAAGGCCGTGAGTGATCTCTTAGTATGTAATTATCCGTCAATCGTCTTAGGTGATTTTAACTACCCGGACATTGACTGGATAAATCTGGAAAAGCCTTTGCCCTCAAGTAGTGGTGATTTTGTAGATATGGTGAGATCTCACAACCTTGAGCAGCTAGTAAAAGAGCCCACCAGACGAGGACACATTCTTGACATTTTGCTTACAAATTACAGTAGCCTCGTGGAAAATGTTTCTGTTGAACCCCCGATTGGTATGAGTGACCACAATAGCTTTTCTTTTTCAATTTGCTGCACGTATGTTGAACATAGCTACACATACTACCGGCACTTTGGCAGGTGCGATTATGGAAAAATTTGTGAGTATTTAGCTTCTGTGGCATGGAGACAATTTCTTGACTCAGTACCTACGATTGACGAAAAGTATGAACTTTTTCTCTCCATAATTGGAGATGCTGTAGAGAAATTCGTGCCTTGGTGTCGAACTAAGCCAATGTATGCCTACTTGCCCGCATACCTTCAAAATATGATGGATCATAGGGCTTGTCTCTTTCGGTTGGCTACAATGACACAGGCAGAACACGACTGGAAAAAGTTCCATGAATTTTCCGAGAAATTTCATAAGCGATTACAGAAATATAATAGTCATATTGAAAAAAAAATTATAGAGACGGGGAATAAGGAAAAGTTCTATAAGTTTTTGCGCAAAAAGCTTAGAGACACGAGTGTTATAGGTAGTTTGAAATCGGGAGATTCTTTAGTGGTCACAGATGAGGCTAAAGCTGACATATTAGCTGATAAGTTCTGTGAAGTTTTTATTGACGATAATGGGATCTGTCCAGACTATAGCCCTGTGATTCATCAGTCGATGTCAGCTTTTCCTTGGTTTGATTCTGTAAATTTGTTCAGGATTATTCAAAGCTGGCCGAACTCCTCTTCTCTCACTCCTGACTTATTGCCTACTACCTTTGTAAAGAAAATTGCTCCCGCTGTGGTGCAACCACTTTCATACTTATATAATCAATCCCTTATGTGGGGTGAGGTTCCAAGAAAGTGGAAGCACTCGTTTGTGACACCACTGTTGAAGAGGAAGCCGGCTAGTGATGCAGGAAACTATAGACCTGTGAGCATCACATCATTTTTCTGTCGAATTTTTGAAAAAGTTCTGAAGGACCATATCATGTGTCATCTACGACGAAATAGTGCTATCCCGCGAAGTCAACATGGCTTCATGCCTGGCCGTTCAGTGGAATCAAATATGTTGGAAAGCCTTAATGATTGGACTGAGATCATGGATAATAAAAAAGCTTGTGATGTGATGTACTTTGATTTTTCAAAGGCATTTGATAGAGTAAGTCATGCTAAATTGGTGTATAAGGTGGCAAAACTCGGCGTACATCCTGTCATTTGTAGGTGGCTTAAGAGCTTTCTTGAAGGAAGAACTTTTCAAGTGAAAATTGGGGAAAGTTTTTCATCCAGCCGAGTAGTTAGAAGTGGAGTGCCGCAGGGTGGGGTGCTGTCACCCCTTCTTTTTATAATCTATACATCGGATATCCCGGCATTGTTGGATGGCAATGGGGTGGTAGTCAAACAATTTGCTGACGATTTAAAGTTGTATAAGGAGGTAGTTACAGAGCAAGATCGTGCAGCCCTGCAGTTCGGATCGGATTTGCTATACAACTGGTCCCTGCAGTGGCAATTGCCACTAGCACCGGAGAAAACTGTGTGCATGAGGTTAGGAAAGTCAGACGTTCCATGTGAATATACAGTAGGTGAACACTGTATATCTAAGGTTACAAGTGTAAGAGATTTGGGGTTCCACTATAATGATAAATTGGACTTTGCTGAGCATTGCGGCCTAATTAGTAGGAGTGCGTTAGGCAAAACATATCAAATTTTCAAGGCTTTGAGCACGAGAAACAAGGATGTGCTGTTAAAAGCATATAAGACCTATGTTAGGCCAATAGTTGAAAGTGCGACAACAGTGTTTGCTCCGCATAAGAAGAAGTACATTGTGCAAATTGAGAAGGTGCAAAATAACTTCACTAGGAAACTTCTGCTTCGTACAGGTAGTTTTTTATATTCTAGAGTACCTAGAGCACAAATACGAAATAAGTATCTTCGTTTGAATACACTGCAGTCTCGACGTAGGCTCAGGGATGTGTGTGTCGTGTTCAAAATGCTCGCAGGGATCATAGACATTGACAATTCAAAATTTTTTTCATTCATCCCCTCAAAAACTAGAGGCAGTTCGGAGAAAATTTCATGCGAAAAACCTAGGACGAATCTTAGATTGAACTACTTTACGTGCAGAGCGTTGTCCTGTTATCTTACACTCAAGCATGACGTTCCGCTTACCGCTAGCTCTTTCCGGTTATTTAAACGTTTTGCTGAAATCAAATTTCTTAAGCACTAGAATATTGTGTTGCTGTTCTTTATCTACGGTCGTTTTTGTTTTTGTTTTTTCTGTTGAACGTATGTCTTAAACGTACGTAATAAACTATAACTATAACTATATAAAATTTTTATAAAAGTAATACGCTTACTAAAACAGGCAAGCTGAAAAAATTTGAAGAAAGTCACACCAAATTTTCCGTGAACCAAAAATTACTCTAACAATCTTATTGAGTCTGTAGTTTACCCTGCCTAAAGAACATTTCGATTTGGAAGAGTTCGCTTTGATTTAAAATTTCTTTGGCTAGCTTAGCACAGTGCTCAATTTGATTTGAAAAGTGTCCAGCTCGATGTAAAATGGTATTAATGAATGAATAAATAAATGTTGGCTTAACCTAAAACTTACTATTCAGTTCTGAGTAGTAAATTATGATGCATATTGAGGCTTCATAGATGATGAATTTTGATAAGCCAAACTGTTTGTAAAATTATTTCCAACTACTACAACATGAGTGTGTGTAGCGCAGTCGGAGGAAATACCGGCTGCCACGTGCACTTCAGAATGACTCCGTTGTTTGGAATCAGCTCGATACCAGTTCAAGTCCCTCATCAGAGGTCGGCTTAGATGACTTCACAAGACAGTTTTGAACCACTAGGAGGATTATGAAGTGAGCATCTACCTACTCCCTCGAGAGCTTACTTTCCACAAGTTTGCCACAGCCACTAGTAGCATAAGGTCGCCAAACTAGAGCAGGTTATTAGCAGTCGGGAGACTGCCCAGAAACGATCTCTCAACGACTCACCTGTGAGCAGAAGAAACGCGACGGCGAGCAGCATGATAGGAATGCTGCTGCAGCTGTAAATGGACTTTGTTTGAGTAGCAATGGTCAGGTCAGGTCAACCACCACGCCACTACGCCTAGGTACATAATCCGGAGCGCCGGCGTCGCCATCATCGTCGGTCGAGTCGTGTCGTCTTGCCTAGCCACACATTTGGCCGGCTTCTGATCTCGGCCGAGCACAGGGCCGAGAGGACAGCTGGGGATAGGGCAGCTCCCGGTGAGGCGATCAGAAGCAATCAGAACGACGGCGCCACCATTGCGTCATCTTCGCCGGCAATCATGGTGTAGGTTGCGAGGCAACTCTTCGCCTTTAACGCACACCGAAGAACGGCGAAACGGGAACGTGGCTCGGTTGCCCGGTCGGATATCGGCGAGGAATCCATTGGCGACCGCTGCGAGAAGACCGAGAAATTGGCTTCAAACTCGTAGGGTCTTCAGCTTACTTCAGATGATTCCCTATCCTGTAGAAAAGTCTCTTCTTGGCTTCCCTTCGGCTGCTTTGTTCCCTCAAAAAAGATTATGCCCACTGGTCTTTTATATAAAACTCTGCGCTTGAGAGAACAAAACTGAACTATTTCAGGAAAAAAATCCAAGCAGTCACTATGGAAAAAATGAAGTGATCTGACCGGTGCCTCATAGACTCATGATGACATTGCCTCTGAAATGGTTCTGAGTGCAATTTCGCTACTTCTTCTGTACTGACGAGATCTATAGGAGGTAGTGCTTATTGTAGGCCTGATATTTCGACCGTTTCCGCCCTAGAGTGTAGCAATGCTGCTAGCCCTCGGGATCTGCAGACCAGTAGCGATTCTGAAAAATCTGACTGCAAAACCTTCGCTCCATTAAGCACCAGAAGCGAGGGTACAACAACCTCAGTTTCTAAAAGCTTCTTGCCTCTTGTTTTCTGCCGTAGCAGCAGGGTGGCCATGTTTGCCTTGTGCGTTCGCTCTTCAGCCGAGGGATTACCTTCACATTTCCCATTGTGTACTAGCGCTGCCTCGAACACAGACTATCCTATAACTACAAGGCTCGCACCTGATATAATGAGCAGGACCAGACCGTTTAGGTAGAAACTAGCGGACATCTATTAGGTTGGCCGCAGAGTTCTGGCGGTTCTTGTGCAACCGCCTTTCGTTCGTTTAGTACTGAATCAGTATTCAACTTACTTCGCATTTGTATATAACGTCTAACAACCAAACAGCCCGACAAATCAACCATGTGTGGCGTCGAATACTGTTGGAGAAGAGCCGTTGGTTTTTTGGGTGAGCGGTGGTTTGAGGAATCTCGTTCAGGAGATTTCAACCTTGAAGACACCTGAAGCAGCAGAGCTACACCAACCCAGGACGACGATATGAAGGCCGTCGTGGAAGCTAATCCATCGCAAACAGTCTGAGAGATTGTCTAAGGTTTAGAAGTCGGTAAAACTGTTGTTACGGATGGTTTGAAACGCCTCACAAAGGTGAAAAGCCCAAAAAATCTGTTATTTTTTGCTACTCCGGAATCAAAACAACCCGCTTTTGGAACTAGTCGTCACATGTGATAAAAAGTGGGCTCGGCACGATAAACGAAGACGATCAGGACAGTGGGTTGATGTCGACGAGCCCCCAGGCGCTTCTCAAATCTGAAGTTCCACCAGAAGACGGCCATGGTAACAGCGTTGTGGTCGGCAGCCAGCCCGATTCACTACAACTTTTTGGAACCGTGCCGCACCATCACCGCAGGGTCCTACAGCGACGAAATCAGAAATGTACCGAAAATTGCGTGAGCCGCAGCCGGCACATTCAACAGAAGAGATACCATTCTTCTACACGACAACAGCAGCCCACATGTTTCGCAAATCACTATGCAAGAGTTGAACAAACTGGGAGTTGAAGTTCTGCCTCATCCGCCATACTCAACAAACCTTGTGCCAACCAGCTACCACGCTACCACCTTTTTATGCACTTTCACAACCTCTTCTTTCGTAGAACCTTCGCAAATCAAGACAACGCGGAAACAGCCTTTCCAGAATGTAGTCAAACCTCCAGAACTTTCCAGCCAACCTAACAACTCAGACGACAGGGCTTAATGCTTTGATGGTTTTAGATGGATCAGTTCTATGGGCCGAAGCTTTTTCTCCTTTCTTCGTCTTACGAGCCTTAAGTGTAGCTCCTGAATTCAGATTTTGCTTCCATCCTTATCACCGCCATGCTATGTCTGCTCAAACATCGTTCGAAGCGAAAAGCTTAAGAGCGCTATGAATGCAGCACGAATTCAACACAATGCTATCCAGCTGCCAAATTGTCCCCTCAACTAGCGTATGCACCGCTACTCACCTAATGATATTCGCGTCGACGATGGACCGACCGCTGGGTCTCTTTTACACGTGGCTTACCCGTTTTCCCCAGAAGTGTGTTAGGAGGTACATACAGGGTGCGGCAAAATTACCCGTGCACTTGAACATTTTAAATTTTTTAAAATTTGTTAGAAATTTGCCGCTTCATTCGCCTAAAATATGTTGACTGCACATTGTGGGTCACACATATTTGACTAGAAAATGGTTAGGCGAAGTGGTTAGCGAAAATGGTTAGCGAAGTCCAACCTACGAAGTGCATTTGTTTCAGAAAATGTGTCCACTTTAGAGGACTCTAATCAAATTTGTGTGTTCTTATATTCGCCTGTCCCCTTAAGTGTATTAGTCAAAATAAACTTGCAAAGGGAAACCTTTAGAGGTGAAATCTGTTGTATTACACACCGCCAAAAATCCCCACATGTCACTTCTTTGCAGTTACCAGCGCACTATTTCCATGATGAAAGTGGCTACAGAAGCCTTTCTTTAAGGAAAGAAACGTAGGGATTTGGAGACCTAAAAAAACTCCTTATCGTAGTCTTCCACAGGTAATAATCCAAAGTCAGGGAATGTTCCAGGTCATCATTCCTCACCCAGTGCTCATTCCCATGCGTGCCGAGTAGCAATAAAATCCAATGAAAAAAGGCCAGCCTTCGTGCGTAATAAAATCCCACGTTTGCACCACTGCTGTGTTGTCCTCCCTTGTGTGCAGGCGCATAGTTCTGCTGGAAGCACCATCGGTCATTACCGAAGTGTGCATCGGCCCAGGGCTTCAACAGTCCTCCAAAATCGTTTTCTGGTACTCGCCCTTTTATTTTTGACGCCGGATTTGACAAAAACTAATGGGGACTTGCCGATTGAAGTAGTCGCACCCAAAACCCATAACTGAAGCCGGATGTGCCGTTCTACCGACCAGTTTCCTGTCGCGGATAGCAGCTCCAACTTCTGTGAGAGAATGTGATCGTTTTGGCGATTCATTGTGAGTTCCAGGGTGGAAGACTTTCTCATCAGAAAAAAACGCTTCGTTGTCGCCGAGCTTTCACTGCATGTGAACACGTTGCTTACGTTATGGATACATCTTAAGCTTGTTCCTGACGATGGTTCTAACACTGCTTGCAGAGTTTCTGAGACATTTTTCTTATCGAACGGTGAGGATTACGACGAATTCTGTTGCGAACCTTTTTTATCGTTGCCGGAGTGATAGCAGTCAATTTCCTACCTCGTCCGGTCCTGTCTGATAAAGTCCCAAGATTCTTGTTTTGTTTTAAGGCATCATACACTGTTCGCGAGAAACATTGAAAAAATTGGTGATAAAAACAGCGCTGCGAGCAGAAAGGTGCAGACTGATGATGGCCGATCGCTTCGGATTTCGCTTAGCCGTTATCGCTCTGTAAACAATCCATAAGCTCAAACTTTGAATGCCTTTGTGTATGATATAAGTGTTTAACATATTCCAATATGGAGCTCGGAATCCAGTTCTACTAGTAGTTACGGACTGCATCGTACCCTGTGCGGGTAATTTTCGCGCACCCTGTATATATATATATATATATATATATCATCATCATCATCATTTTCATGAGCGTCTGTCCCGCTTGGTGGCGGGGTCCGCTCTTCTGGTGTGGTGACGCCAATTCTCCCGATCAAATGCTTGATCAGGGTGCACACCAGCCATCTTTAAGTCCATATGCAACGTATCTAGCCAACGTTGCTTCGGGCGTCCCCTGGGCCGCTTTCCAGGGACCTCAAGGTTCAGGCCTATCTTCCGGACGGTTCAGGCCTATCTTCCGGACGGTGGGTCGTCATTAGCGCGAAGGACGTGGCCGTACCATCGAAGACGAGCTTCGCGCAGTTTCTCGGCTATCGGAGCGACACCGAACCTCTGTCGTATGGCGTCGTTGCGAACGCGGTCCAAACGCGTAACACCAGCCGTCCACCGTAGCATTTTCGTCTCCATTACACTGAAGCGGCTTTCAATTT
>OX375869.1:16936494-17110399 GCA_947359475.1 Heligmosomoides polygyrus bakeri | reverse complement strand
ATAGTGCAAAATTTGGTTGAATCGCGACAAAGATCTTTAAAGGCAGGGTGTTTTTCAAACCGTTGTCAACTTATCGAACGTTTTCTTCAGACCGCTACCAATAGTTTCTCCAAAGAACCCTTTCACTTTGTCGCCAAAACTTGACCCTGCGCGCCCGAACAAGCTGGCGCTAACGGCAGCAGCAAGGAGAACGACGAGTATGGGAGCCCTCATCCTAAACACTGCAAATCGTAGCGATGGAAAGTAAATTGTAGGGATGAAGCGGAACGGTGCAGAGAAAGTTAAGCCTTCTTGTGCCTTGCAGTCCAACCGCTGGATATTTATACACGTGTTTTAGAATTAAGAAATTGACACAGCGTGCGTGAGTTTGACTCTTTTTCGACGACGAACTGCATCATGCAGAAGTGCAGGGCTTCTAGAACGATGTCGAAATCAGATAGTTGGGGGCCCTTTTTCCTCTTACTTAAACAGAATATAGAAAGCGTAGAAAGGTGATTCTACAACATTCTCGTCATGCGACCCTGCACTTCTGTATGTCGTTCGTTGTCAAAAAAGGAGGCATCGATGATCATCAAACTCACGTATGCTGTGTCAATTTTCAAGATATGGAGCATGTGAATAAATATGGAACGGTTGGAGTAAGGCGCAAGCATCCATCCCTACAATTTGCTTTCCATCCCTACGATTTGCAGTGTTTAGGATGAGGGCTCCCATACTCGTCGTTCTCCTTGCTGTAACCATTACCGTCAGGCCAATATACATGATCATGATCGTGCCTCCCAAATAGTCAGTCTTAATGTGCGCGTGCCGTGACATGGGCAAATCACAAAATCTCCTGACGATAAAGTCTGCCTCAATTACACGCTCACTCTAGAAGCTGTCGCGTCCACTCCATTGAAATGCCCGATTCTACACTGCGACCAGAAAGTATAGGGACACTTAAAAATTGTACTTTTCGTACGCTATTCGATATCAATCGACCTGAATTTTTTTACTGTAAAATTCGTTACGGCAAAGAAGTTCGAAGCAAAAGATTTTAGCAAAATCGGTTTGATGCGAGCTAAATAAGAAAATAAAATATGGAGACACACCATTTTCAATTGACCAGAAAATATAGGGACACTAGTAAAAAACAACTTCATTGTCAAGATAAAAAACAGTCGCTGATAACTAGTACTCAATTGGTCTTCCGCGGTTCATTGCAACATCTACAAGTCGGGCTGGCATCAAAGTAGCATGACTTCGAAGTGTTTGTAGAGGAAGTTCATCCCAAGCGTGTAGAATTGCTGATCGAAGTCCTTGCAGAGAAGAATATGTTTGGTTATGCTCGTAAATCTTCCTTACAAGGTGTCCCCAGATATTTTCCATTGGGTTCATATCCGGAGAACATGCAGGCCAGTCGAGAACTTCAACAAAATTTCTTCTGAGGAAGCCTTTTGTGGATCTGCTGGCATGCGGCGGTGCATTGTCCTGTTGAAAAACCCATCCCTGACCAGCATTCTGTTGAAGGAATGGGAGCAGATGGGTTTCCAACAGTTGCTGGTATTCATCTGCGTCCATCCTTGCTGACGTGAAGGCAAGAGAAAGCTTTCCTTCTGCGTGGAATGCCGCCCACACCATAACTGTGCCGTCTCCAAAATTCCTTCTTGGGAAATACTCCTTCTCCTTGCGTAAGTCATGCCAGTAGAATCCTTTCCCATCTGGACCATCGAGGTTAAAGCGCTTTTCGTCCGAGAAGATCACTTGGACTATGAAATGTTAAAATACCTAGCGTCAGAACTGACAACGCAAAAAATCTGCCTTAGTCCAAAGACGTCGTTTGTTCCTAGAGACGAACTCGAGCCTGTTCCTTTTGTGCGTTTCTGTCAAACGTGGAGCAGAACGGAGCTGGGTATATACAACATTCCCATTGCGTTTTAAGCAGCACCGAATCGTTTCTTTCGAGACTTTCTTACTCAAACTCTTGCGCACTTCCCCCAAACTGATTGATTTATTGGAAACCATTCGCACGATTTGCCTCTCGTCTCGAGTCGAAAGAAGCCTGGGACGTCCTGAAGACTTCCTCGAGTGATATAGATCAGGACTGCGTGGAAATTTGCTAATAACCTTCTTTGATCGTCCCAGTTGAGTCGAAATTTGGCGTATGCTGATTCCTGCATCTCTGAGGGCCTTGATTTGAGCTTGTTCCTATATTGATAGCATCGAACCGCGACCTATCCTTACAATGAGCAAATTATGAGGCACTATATTGCATAGCAAAATGGTTTTCAACAACGTACCTCCGCGCACCTTATTTGGTGGTGTCCCTATACTTTCTGGTCACTCAAAAACAGGGTCCCGTCACGTGATCCTTTCCGGTTCCTTGCCACCTCGGGGATTTTGCCCATTTCTTTCGTATATATGTTTTTTTGCCGTGAGGAATTCCATAGTATAATTTTCAGATCAATTCCTGCGGGTAGCTAGCAGAATTACGCAATTTGCTGGTGTCCCCATACTTTCCGGTCGCAGTGTATGTACATGCATTGTTTACGGCGCGCTCCAAAAGCAAGCTGGACAATCTTAGCGCAATTCCTGAGTAGGGCGGCCGGAAATTTCTAATAAAACTCCCCAAACGCTCACTCTACAAGCTGTCGCTCGCTCTACAGCTTGTCGCGCTCACTCTATTGGTTCTGTCGGGCATCAAGCGGCTGCTAGTTCGCAACCGTCTTTGAAATCGCGCCGGCATAATGGAGAACTGCGCCATTTCTCATTATGGAAGAAATGAAGACTGCGCTCAAAAAGAGTAGTATACCAAATTCACTGTTTGACCTGCAGTGAACTATGTAAGCATAGAGCTAATAGGTAGAGCTCTAAGTGTTCCCATCAGAGAGCATCTAGCTGGCAAGCGAAAGTGAAGCTTATTAAGTCCACTGGGTAGGCACAGCGAAGAAGCCCACAATGGGCACGATTTCAGGAGCAGATACACGATTCTACTGCAAGAAAATGGAACTGAGGCAGGAAGACCCCTGAGGCCTTCTGGATCCATGAACGCAATCCAACGATGAATAACAGGAACAAGTGCATTTCCGTTAGGACATTCTTGCCTTTCGTTCCAATGTATGAGCAGTGAGACACTGTGGTAGTCTAGGTATGTGAACTGCAGCATACCGTGTGCGTTCTGCTATCTCAATAGTTGTTGTGTGGTTGGGCGATGTTTCAGTGGTGGTGAAGCGGCGGTGAGTTGCGATCGCGTTGAAGTTGTTTCTTCTTAAACATCCCTAAGATCTCATTGGTGCTAGCACGCTTGGGAAAAATAGAGCAGTTGGCGATATGAGTGCACAGATTACAGCAATTCGAACTTCTTTCAGGCCTTTGATAGCGACGAATTCGTCAACCTCGTCAACATTAGGCACAATACATCTACATTTTAACAATCCTGCGTGATAAAGAAAAATTTAAAACAGTTCTATCAAAATCCCAAGGTTATCACAGTCAGTCATGAAGGCGGGCGGCGTGGATGGCAGCAATTGTGCCACAGCCAGCCACGAAGCCGCGCTAATTGTTGGTAACTTGCACGATATCACGATTTCATTCATCAACAATTCGCTCAAGGATCTTCATGTTGTGCAGAAGGAGGCGAATCGGACGGTAACTGGAGCAGCCAAGCATTCAGTAAGGCACCAAAGCCTTGACTTCCACAAATCAGCCGTCACATCGTCGGATCCAGCTCCGTGGCCTCATCTTCAACAAAGCCGCTTCAATTTCCTCCACGATTATTTTTTGAACGAGACCGTAAAACGTGGCCGGATACTGAAAACCTCCTCCTGGAGAACATTCCTTAAAGTCGCGCTATCGCTCCACTGACTTATTGCGTCCGTAAGAAGACAACCGTTCTCATGATTAATGCCAAACAACTTTTCAATATCCTCGGTTTGTCGATAGCGATTCTTAGCAAATCGGTCCAGATACCTCTCGCTATCGCGTGACTTGAGCTTTTCGCTGACATCTCCATAATGAGTGGCTTTTGAAAGAGCCACGGCTTTCTTAGCAGCTTCCTTCGCGTCTTGATAATTCCGCCAGTTATCGGCTGTCTTTTAGGAGAGAAACCTAGAGCGACTTCTTCTCACGAGCCTTCGCCTACACGTCGTCTGTCCACAGTATAGATCGGATCCAATAGAAAATCTTCGGATAATTTGATGAATCAATAAGCCATTTTCGCGGACTCCGGATTTTTGGATGATTCGGATAACGGCGATCTTGGAAACCCCGAGTTTTTGGGCGATACGGATAAGGGCGATTTTATAGGTTTCGGGTTTCTGGATGATTCGGATCGAGATATCTGAGTCGGACATCCGAAAATGTTTCATTCAATAAATTGAATCCGATCGACTCTTCGGAGTTTTGGATGACTAGGATAACGCTGGTTCCGCGAACTCCGGATTTTTAGACGATTCGGATCGGGGTATACGAAAATGTTCTGTTCTGTTCTTACGTGTGGTTGACGTGGGCGTTATCGGAGTCATTTATCAGCGTTATTCATTTGGTTGCACGCCACTGCGCGGTTGCTCTATTCCACTGCTCTCACTGCGGACAATGTCAAATCAATCTTCTTTCAAGTAAGTCAGCGGAACTGATGTGAAAGGGGCTATGCCTCTTGGGGCAAGTAAGTTAGTCGAACATTTCGACGCTTACTTTTCCCAGATGCAACGAACTTTTGCGGACACAGTTGAACGCTTTTTTGGCGAGATCCATAGTATCAGGGAGATAAAAACTAGTAGTTGAACGGCTATCTGAAATATAGAAAAGATTAAATATTCATATCATTCAGCGTCCTCGCAGAAGAGCTTGTTTTACTGAAGCATGGTGAAAATCAGGAATGATAATCAAAAAATTGAAGAAGAAGCGAGGATGATAACATGGACAGGAATAGAAGAGCGAACCAATGAAGAGGCAACTAAGCGGTTGATCACGAAATCCTAAAGGAAGTTGTTTACACGTCAGGAGATACTGAATTGAGGACCGAATTTGATAAAGGAAATATCACATCACGTCGTTACCCCATAGGGAAATTCAGAGCACCGGTTGTTCGCGGCCGCATTATAAAAATAACGTTGCCTAACCAAGCACTCAGGGCTTCTCTGCTTGCCAATATGCGTAGCGGTCGTCAAGGGTTAACTCAAAGCTTTGTACATTCTTTTGCACGCAGAGATTACACTGAAGAGGAGCTACATTTAGACAGAACACTACGAAGAGAAGCAGGTCATGTGAACGCGCAAGCTGGAAAGCTTTTGTGCAAAGCCCGTGGCTTCGACATAATAAAACTTAAGGCACCGCGTGATCTACCACGTCGTTCGGTAGTGCCGGTAAACTCACATTCTTCAACCCCGATGGGACGTCAAATATTTCTGGCTTTTCTAAAACACAACGGGTGACCGACTCTTCCAGACCTTTATAGGAAAATGGTTTTACAAACAGTGTTGAGTGCTTATCAAATTCGAAGATCAGCGAAAACCGCCCAACTGTGTTACCCTCTATTCAAAGCAATCCATAAACTCGGTCTACTTCTTGGAGTAATGTTTTTCTATTTAATGCTCGTTCAATAACCAACAAAATTCCCGATCTTCACAATTTCATTTCAGATAATAATCCGTCCGTAATCTTTATTACAGAAACATGGCTCAAACCAGATGTGGGACTTAACGCTGCTCTTTCTCCTCGTTCAAAGTATGAAATCTATCGACGTGACAGGACTGGTAGTGTTGCTGGCGACGGAGTTCTAGCTATGGTTCACTCTGAAATTTCAGATCACTTCGTTTCTTCTAAGAATTTTTCAGTGTATTGTCAATGCCTAACCATTTGCTTTCATACTTCACCTCTACCAATGTATGCTACGTTAGTATACCGTAGTCCAAATTGTGATAGATTGTCGTTCCACGAGGCCCTTCTCGAAATTTCAGAATTTTTGAAAGAGCATCTCAATTCTATAATCTTAGGAGATTTTAACTTTCCTACTATTAAATGAATAACTGCTGTTCTAAGCCCGCTATATGGATCCGCACGTGAATTTTGTCATTTCTGCATTCAAAACACATTAAATCAACTGCTATCCCGACTCATATAAACCTCAACACGAGACCTAGTCTTAGCAAACAATATTAACATTGTTCAAGGCATTAAAGTTCTCCCATTCTCAACCTCCGACCACAGAACAATTTCTTTTACATTACTTTCGTGCAATACAAAACCTAGTACTAGATCCGTTTGCTTCGATTACAAGAATGCTGACTATACTTATTTTATTTTTGAAGAACTTGGTGCAGCATGTCTTCAGTGTGTAGGAGCAGTTATCGTCGCTGGTTGCCAACAACTTGGCACTCAATGAAGAGTTTACTTGCCTCCGTGAAGAAAATGCTGCCCTCAAGGAGTCCCTTCGTGAGTCAAGGCAATCATCTGCCAAGTTGACTACTCTCAAGAGCTGTTCATGACCACGACGTAGTGAAGCAAATTTTTGATCATTTGGGAATCGAATTTGTACCTCATGTGGTATATCGACTAGGAAAGCCAACCGAAGGTCGTGCACGCCTATTGGAAGTTATTTTGCCTAGCACGTTTTATCAAAAACTAACGCTTAGGAGGGCTCACAGGCTTCGGTTCTTCTCCTGCAAGAGGGTGTATATTCGCCCCTCACTAACTAAACAGGAAAGAGATCGAAACAGAGAGGCCCGGCTCGCACGCAATTCTCTGCTGGGTGCTAATCTTCTTTCCCAGTCAACTCACTCCTCATCGGTAAACTAGTTAGTTCTCACCGGACTCCTGTCTCGAGCCTCAAATGCTTGTACTGCAACGTACGATCGCTTCAAAAAAATGTATCCGTTTTAAAATTTGCTGTAGAGAGTATCGATTACGATCTCATTCAGCTAACCGAAACTTGGCTCAGCGACTTAAATGATATTGAACCGATTTTGGGGCAACTACTTATAGCATTCAATTTTCAAAGCAGAGTTATATCAGTCAGATAGAAAGTGTGCAAAAAAGGTTTACAAAACAAGTGTTCATTAGGAATCGTTTATTTGAAGTTTCTTACCCTGAAAGATTGGCCCGACTCGGTACTACTTCTCTGTCACTAGGACGAATTATTTATGATCAAAACCTTGTTTTTAGAATTGTTAATGGTCACTTGGATATTGATAAAAATGAACTCTTCACTTTTTCTTCATTCAACGGGATTACAAAAGGGCACAATCTTAGATTTCAACCGCGAAAACCACACTCAAGAAAATTTCAAGAATGTTCTTCGGCTCCTGTTGTGAAAATCTGGGACGAACTTCCTGCATCAATCCTCAACTCCAGGTCCGACTATCATTAAATCTCGGCATCGGTGTTTGTTGTTTGTTGATACTGATTAGCCACTCGAGATTGGGAAATCCGTTTATTGGCCGACGTTTCGGCAAAATCGCCTTCTTCAAGGGCCTAAATGAGACAGAACATTCACAAAGTTGAACGACCAAATCCCTCGACAAAACCTTACAGGAAGGTTGATGAAGTACTACTCAGCAAACCAAAGAGATCAAGTTCAAAGAACCGACCTTGGATAGATCCACAGGAGTGGATGGTTGTGAGACCACAAGCTAGGCAGTCGGTATTTAAGTCGTGATTGTGTTTGGAGGTATTGGTTTATATAGGGCAGTGACTGCCCTCGCACTGACCTAGGTCAGACCGTGGCCCAAGCCTAGGTCAGTGCGAGGGCATTCACTGCCCTATATAAACCAATACCTCCAAACACAGGCACGACTTAAATACCGACTGCCTAGCTTGTGGTCTCACAACCATCCACTCCTGTGGATCTATCCAAGGTCGGTTCTTTGAACTTGATCTCTTTGGTTTGCTGAATAGTACTTCATCAACTTTCCTGTAAGGTTCTGTCGAGGGATTTGGTCGTTCAACTTTGTGAATGTTCTGTCTCATTTAGGCCCTTGAAGAAGGCGATTTTGCCGAAACGTCTGCCAATAAACGGATTTCCCAATCTCGAGTGGCTAATCAGTATCAACAAACAATCCTCAACTCCTCACCAAAAACATTCAGCTACAAATTAGAAGATTTTCTTAAACAGAAAAGATACTTGTGAATTTGACTACAAAACAATTTTTTGCAAGAGTAGACAATATTTAGTTTGAATATATAGTAGCGTTTTCAGCGAATGAAATACTAAATCTATTTGTGAAATGAGCGCTTTCCACATCTGCAAATTTTCGATGAGATCACTTTTGCGCATTTTCAAAAAGCCAATGTTTGCTGTAAACTTTTGTGCAAACTCTTTTTGTATCACTTTTGGCTCAATAAATCTTCTGTTCTGTTCTGTTCTGAAAATGATTCATTCGAGTCAATGTGTAGCCCACAGCCATGCCTGCTTTTAAACCTTGCGTCGTCAAGGCGTCGTAGTGGAGAGCACCGACCTTGCATCCTGACGTATATCGTCGGTCGTCTTCTTCCAAGCCTCATGGTAACCGCATGAGAAATCACAGTTGCTTCTTTTCCTCTCATTCGCCACCGCTTGTTTCTTGCTGCACCGCATCGCTCGATCTGCTTTAGACTCAAAGTGACAATATTTTATTTTTATATGCAGATCAGCAGTCGATGCTGTGGGACAACCGTATCATACGGTACGATCTTCATGTCCGTGACGATACTTCGGTCGTTATCTCTAAGGGCGAAGTTTAACTGAGACTCGGTGCTCCCACTATAGTACGAGATAAGCTGAAGTCGCGTTTTCGGAAGACGATGTTCATTGTGGTGAGCTTACGTGATTTAGCGTATTCAAGAGTACGCTCACCATCTTACGTGACCCGTTTTCGAAACCACTTTGACAGCTGGAACCGTCTCTCGAAGCATCTACGTATTCATTAAGGTCACCAGCGACTATTCTTTCATCCTTCGACGATATCTTGAGGCCTTCTCATCAAGCAGTCTCCAAAACTCATCCTTGGCTTGATCGGAGCAGCCAGTCTGTGGAGCATACGCCGAGAAGAACTGATAGAATCGCTCCTTAGCGGCGACAAAAATCCTCAACATCCGATCGTCGAAGCGTTCGCCGCTTACCATCGAGCCTCGGAAATGATCGGAGACGATTATTCTGACACCAATGGTGGTTCTGGGACTTCCACCTAGAAAGAACTTGGACCCACATCCTATCTACCTTGGCTTGTAGCAGGAGTAGCTCTTCTCCTGCACCACAGAAAACTCAACTCTTCTTCGCTCCAGGGCTTCTATGCCCACATTTAGCGCTGTCAAGCGGGTCCTGCTTACATACGGGACTTTCGAACCAGCTCAGTTGCCCCCTGATGCCGCCCTCGCATCAGGGACCCTAGCAGACTTCACACACTTGCCGGGCTTTCCGAGTGCGCGTCGACATCCCATGGATGCCGTAGCAATATCTCGAGAAGCTTGAACTAATACACACCATGGTTTATGTCAAGTCAAGTTGGTATCTTCGAATTCGGCCTGTCGCAAGGACCTGTCGCCTACACCCGAGTGTCCGTGTTCAGCTTAGCCCGCAAATGCGAACAGTTTCCAGTGGAACCATGTGGAGAAACGGGTATCACCACCGCTCCCTATGCATGTCGCTTTACGTACAATTGGTACGTAAAGCGGCAGAGGGCAAGAAGTCTGAAATTAAACCTACTCATTTCTCCCCAGAAGGTATGCAGTCGATGGGCATACATATGCCGGAGTCGAAATAAAGACACATAAGGATAAAGCCTCACAGGTTACAGGTGCGCTAAAGTGTGCGCCAAGAGTAGAACTGAAATGAAGCGTTCTTCTTACGAAAGAAGATACTCTCATCAGTCCTGAGGGTGATATCGGCGCCGTTCTGCGTTCCGATTCCAACGTTAAGCCCATCATAACATACAACACGATGTAGGCCTCACACGTAATCGTTGAATACCACTGAACGAAGAATCCCGCTGAGGAGCAGCTGGGATGGAATTTTTGCAATATTTTCTCTCTTCAACGGAAATGAACAGTCGCTCATAATCGCAAAAGTCAACTTTTAAGCACATCTCAAATAAATACATGATGTTACAACGATGTTTTGCTGCGATCAAAACTTCTAGCGCCAGGCGGGACTCGAACCCGTTCCTCCCTCTGACCGTGCGGGAATGCTCTACGCCATTACACCACCGGCGCTGTTTGATCGAACGCAACATCCACACCTCGTGGGACCCATCAGCACTCACCCGTATACCGGGATGAGCCGACCGCTGATATCAGCATGGAACCAATACATGATGGTGCAAGGTAGCAAAGAGCCGAGCAATATTGCCTTAACTTCGCAGATCTCATCGTTAGTAACCTACCGTGGTATGCCAGGAACTGAGCTTGAATAAGACACAATGTCTTTGTGATTCGCACTCCGTCATAGCGTTGAAAGCGACTCCATTGCAGGGATCGCAGCACAGAAAGTGGCATGAAACGGAGGGAAAGGCCTACCATATTAAAGAGACAAATATCTGAACGACATAGCGTGTTCTTCGTTCCTTTCTTGCTATTACGTCGAGATAATATCAATCTGGCTTGTGTACTGCTCTCACTTCCTAGATATTTTATACACTCCAAACACTCGACTATGCTTAAAATCCTTGGACGTAGCTCATCCTTGCCCTCAATCCTTAGATAGGAATGAAAGGAAGAATACAGACCTCAAATGGATAGACATGGTTCAGGTAGAATCGAACGCGAGACAGAATGGATAAGAGCAAACGAGTTTTAAAAAAAAAGACGTTCATCTTTGTATTTGATATTGAGGGAGCGAAATTCTCGAGGGAGCGCATTCGTTTTGATTATTTGAAAACACACCTACTCAAACAGTGCTTACTTTCTAGTTTTCTGCAGTGTATATAGCAGGATACAAGCCCCAAACTGCTGAAGGAAGGAGTAATATTAGGTTGGAAAAAAGTTTTTTCTTTTTTTTTTCAAAGATTTATTACTTCACAACTACAATGTCAAATCAATTGCGATAAACTCCATTTTGTTCCACTACACTTCTCCAAACACTAGGCACTTTTCTAATTCCTCTCGCTTAAAGGACTGCAGTTCTGGAGTCGTACCACTGCTGAACCCAATTTTTGAGGTCTTCATCCGTTCCAAAATATTTCTCTCCAATTTCTTGCGTGAGAGCACGGAAGAGATGGTAGTCGGTAGGGGCGAGGTCAGAGCTATACAGCTGATGTGGCATTGCGTCCTAGCCCAGCTCCTTTATTGTTTCTCTCGTGAGTCTTGCGACATATGGTTTTGCACTGAGTGTCTGGCAGGGCATGTGGAATCCAAGCTCCAAATTTCCATGCAAAGCCAAGACCCTTCAGATGGATTCCCACTATCCTATGAGACACTTCGAGCTTCTCTGCCAGCTGACGTGTCGTCTGCCTACTATCGGCACGAAGAAGATGAAATAGTTCAGTGCCGTCCATTTCAGTTGGCCTTCCTAACCTTGCTTTCTCCTCGAGTGAATAATCTCCCTTTAAAAACTTTCCGAACCACTCATAAAAGGCTTGATGAGTAGTAGAGCCATATATATGGTTAATTTGGTCGGCTGCCTGACGTGCTGAAGAATGCCGTGCCGAAAATGGCCATGAGGTAGATCTGGCATTGAGTCCGGAAGAATGGACAGATAACGAAGTACAAGAAAGGGTCTTGGCCTGTGTCCGCGTTCGAACGGTAGACAAGTGTGATAGGATTATGGAATCAGCAATCAATACTGGCTAGTGTGTTTACACGGAGAGCGGTAAAAAAAAACTGTTCGAAGTGTGAAGAGACTTTTTTCAACCTAATTTCCAAGACTGTGATTAGGAGTCTTCAAGAAGAAAAATAGACATTTTTACTTACAAACACTCTAAAATCTCGAAAGTACATTGCTAATACATTAGGTTCAGAATATCACATGAAGTCAATGAATGTCAATCATCTGAGTATATCACGAATATATGTAGGTTTCAACAACGACAATAATACACCAATAAGGAGTTACTAGCCACAAATAAATAACAGATAACATATCACAGACAGCGAAGGGCTTTAGGCCATTTGAGCTTTGAGTTCATCGACTACGAGGCATCTGTCTAGAAGATGTCAAAAGAATAAAGGCCTCCCCTGTCGCAAGCCTTCGCAGCAGAAGGAAACGTGAGACGCAGAAAATATATACAAACGTATTTGCAAGCTGTACCATCGCTCTCCATTTTTGAGGGCGGAAGAAGGTGATGTTAATCACGGTCTCGCGAAAACGTCTCACAAGCATTCCAGTCGCAGGGATCTCCGGCGACTGCCTGAGTTCGGTTCAGAGACCACGTAGCGTTAATGTTCCGGTTAAAATCCAAACACATCTCTGGCCTCTGTCACGAACCAAACGACCCTTTTCCTTCAACGCTTGGCAACGCGTCGACATGTCATGCTGTTGTAGTGAACTCCTCGCTTGATCTTCACGCTATCTAGACACGTGATGAGCTTCGCAAACACCCGCTAGACGATAGCTGTCACCGACTGGATTCCGCGGGATGTCAAGAGAACACCAACACGCCCACCAACGCGTTGGTTGGACTTCTTCGAGAAAGCCCTGAACGAACGATATGACGCTCTTCGTGTCCCTCGAGCGAGGAGGATCCATTGGAGCACTCTGGCACGCGAAAGGGACGAATGGAGACGCTGCTGGCGCCCGCTCGAGCAAGTCGATGATCAACGGGACGACAGGTGATACAGGTGAAGCCGCCAACTTAGACTTGGCTGTTCGCCTCATCAGAATAGGTCGTGTTCCCCAGAATTGCATTTAGTGAGTCACACCACTTGAACAGAAAAAACGTGAAAGGCGGAAGATGAAATAAACCATACCCAGAGAGAGTGTATTTGCAAGGCATGAAAAGAACCGATAAGCGGTAGTGGCAGAGACTAGGGGAAGGGAAAAATTGAAAAGAAGCAGCGATAGAAAAGTAGGAGTATACAGGATACAGCAGTAGAAAACGGTACGAGAGGCAACAAGACGAAGTGCACCTAAAAATCTGTGCACAATTGTATGGCGGTGCGTAGTAAGTATGAGGGCATCACAGCCAGTTAATTGTGCTCATTGTCGTTCAATGTAGGGCCTCCACTTCGCGAATGCTCTGCTTGGCGTCGAGGGCACGGCCGATCACAACGCAAAACACGCATCATCGCTGGACTCAAGTAGCATAACGTTGCGTCCATATCCGTGCCATATTGTCGAACTCGGCGCGATTCTCACGGTATTGCTTAGCAATGGAAGGAACCAATGCACCATCTGAACAGATTGGAGAGATCAGATACGTGAGGAGGAAGACATGCTTTCTGATGGCCCACGCATAATAATTTAAAAGAATGGAGAAGACGCTTTATATGAACACTAAATAATGTCGATATCTTTCTAAACCGCGCACGAATAACGCCTTTTCAAATTTCGCGCCAATTCGCGTACGGGAGGGACGCTTAAGGCCCCCACAGAGTTCTGCGGCAGCGCCGCGGCCCTATGTTTAACCATAGGGCAGAGACGCAGAGCTCGCCGCCGGCGGCGTCCCTGCCCTATGGCCTCTGTTATACTCCCGCGGGAGCATCC
Source organism: Heligmosomoides polygyrus bakeri (assembly GCA_947359475.1). Lineage (NCBI taxonomy): Eukaryota > Metazoa > Nematoda > Chromadorea > Rhabditida > Heligmosomidae > Heligmosomoides > Heligmosomoides polygyrus. The sequence continues at coordinate 17,096,808 of OX375869.1, read as the reverse complement.
GCGGAACGTCCGCGGACCAATGGTGCACGGCGGAGGCGGGCGTGGCGAGGCGCGGCGATTGGCCAGGTGAGGAGTCTCGGCGCGATTCCCGCCCTTCCGCGGATGCTCCCGCGGGAGTATAACAGACGCCTATCCTTGACCATAGCGGCGAGCGGTGTTGCCGCAGATGCAAAAATTTCGAATATTCGAATGGTTTCGAATACCGAAAATTTTCGACCATTCGAAATCGAATATATTCGAAAAACGTGATTTTTCTGAATACTCGAATTCGAATACAATCGAAAAACGCGATTTTTTGAATATTCGAATTCGAATACATTCGAAAAACGTGATTTTTTGAATATTCGAATTCGAATACATTCGAAAAACGCAATTTTTTGAACATTCGAATTCGAATACATTCGAAAACGCGATTTTTCGAATATTCGAATTCGAATGAAAAATAATGCTGCATGATAGACATGATAGACGACAGCACAGAAGAAAAGTGGGAGCAAGACATAATTCTATAGACAGGCCTCTTATAAACCTTGTGCATCGTAAAAATGAGGTGGAGAACTTACACATAATAGGGCCAAACGGCTTATAGAAGCGTCTAATTTCTTGTTTGCCGACAGACGATTTTTTTTCAAAGCAGTACTTGTGTGTTGTAAACTGTTGCTCATGAGGAACAAACGAAAACTTTACAATACACGTGAAGGGGACACAATTTGCTTGAGCCACTGTAAGCTTCTACGTCACTTCAAACGACTTTCATTTTTGGAATTGGTGGCTGACTGGCTGTTCAAGAACTTTCACGAAACAATGCTTTCGCCTAACGGCAGCTAATGATAGACTGACGACGAATATGCAAAACTGTAGAAAGTCTGTCCTGCTCATCTAAAAAGATGAAATATCACACCGCCAATTTTGCGGCCATAAAATTTATTACAGGTAGCTTGGAATGCGCAAGCTATGAGGGCCGGTATCATTCATCCCTGGTGATTCGCCCAAGAGGTAGAAACCGATACTTCTTATTCTTATTAACAGCCGCTCGATCTACACCGCCTCCCTTTTGTGAAGCCTGGCATACGGCCGACATATCCACGGTTGGTTTTACTGCTCGGACAAATCCCGCTCGTTACTCGTCTATTTTTCACCATAAAATAGATAGCAGAATGTGCAAGAGCACCGCAAGTGAACAGCTAAGGAGAAAGACTGACGAATGAGTATTGGCGGGGTGCTACCGAAGCCATGCTATATGCTGCACGCTTCGAACTTGGCACTACGAAACCGGGACGGCGTAAGGTCGATAGGCAGGCTGTGGACTAACGATGTTAAAGAAAAAGTCCGTGAGAAGAAGAGGTTATACCATGCATTCCTCAGCGACAAGACAGCCGAGAAATGCGCTTGTATCAGGATTCGAAAAAATCGGCCAAGAAGGCAGTGGCCGTTGCAAGAGCTATTACGATGATGTCAATATGAGACTTGAGTCGCGCAATGGTGAGCGATTCCTTTATCGACCCGCCAAGGTCCGTCATCACCAGACCGATGATGTTGAAAAGTTCTTTGGCATCAACGATGAGAATGGTCATCTTCTAGTGGCCCGCGAAATGGATTGAATCGATGGCGCAGCTAAATACCTCGAGGAAATCTCGGCGGTTGAGTTTGCCCATCACGCCACGCTCCTCCCGTATACGGCCCGGATGCGAAAGTCACTGTTGAGGAGACAGAATCGGCTTTAGAGAAGATAAAGCCAGACAAGGCAACGGGCCCTGACGATTTGGCGGCCGATTTTTGGGCAGTAAATGATAGTTGGCAGATAAGTACGACGATTCGGATTTGGAAGAAGAAGGGCAGACCTGCAGACTGCTCCAGTTACCTTCTGATTCGCTTGCTTTCGCACAGCATGAAGATCTCTAAGCGAATTGTTGATGAACGAATTCGTGACATCATCCAGCTTTCTACAAACCAGTGTGGCTTCGTACCTGGGTGTGGCACTAACGATGCCATACACCCCGTTGTCTACTTATAGAAAGGCACAGCGAGAAACAGAAGCCGTTGCGTCTTGCCTTCTTCAACTTTGAGAAGGCCTTCAATCGTGTTCCGCGTGAAGTGATATGGTATGCTTTAAGCAGCATAACGTTCCCGAAGAGCTTATTGAGCGGGCACGGTTACTCTACTCTTATCCGAGGAGTAGAGTGCAAGCGCCAGCAGGTACGTCGATGGAGTTTCCCATCTCTGTTGGAGAACACCAAGGGTCTGCGCACTCCCCACTGTGCGACTCAAACATTATTATGGATATCTTCATCGTCGTTATGGATGTCATATCACGTGATCTTCAGCAGCCAGTCCCTCGTACGTTGCTTTACGCTAATGATGTAATGCTCGCTTGCGAAGATAAGATTGAACTCCAGCGGTAGGTACAAGCTTGGTGCGAGCGCATGGAGAGATTTGGACTCTAACTTAATGTCAAAAAGACCGAGTAGTTGACGACTGATGAAGATGAGTCCAGCCCCATTAAGGTAAACGGTATGAGCTGCCACGTACTTCGATATTCGAGTACCTGGATCAACAATCGCGTCCGATTGTGGTCTACTCGTTAAGGCCAACTCACGCGTGAGTGCAGCGTGGTTCAAATGGCGCTCTCTGACGAGAATGCTTTGCGACAAGAAGATACCAGAGTGCCTTGAGTCGATGATCTACAGAGCAGTCGTCCGACCTGTAGCTATTTACAGAGTTGAGTGCTGGCCCGTTATTAAAGAAATTGAAAGGCGCCTCAGCGTAATGGAAACGAAGATGCTGTGGTGGACGGCCGGAGCTACGCGTTTGGACGGAGTGCGAAACGACTCCATTCGACAAAGTTTTCGTGTCACCCCGATAATTGAGAAGCTACGCGAAGCTCGTCTGAGGTGGTACGACCACGTTCTTCGCTCAAAAGTTGACCCTGTTGGAAAGGCTGGCCTTAACCACGAGGTACCCGCAGAAATCGGCAAAGAGGGAGACCAAATCAGCACTAGCTTGATACACTGCATCAGGACTTGATGATGGCTAGGTTGCACCCTGATCAGGCATTTGATCGGGAAAGGTAGCGTCCGCATTCCAGAAAAGAAAGCGGACCCCGCAGCTAAGCGGTACAAACGCTGAAGAAGAGGAAGGTACACTTAACACCGGAAAATATCCAGACGTCTTCAGCGAGCGCTGGAAATCTAGAAGACAGTGTCACAGATCGATCAGAGAATCAATATCGACCGATATTGCCGATCTTTCGGTTTTCTCTCAGAGTTAGCCGATCGGGGTGAGAGTCGCGTGAATATGACGGCCGACGGAAAGGCTTCACAGCTGGGGGAATTTTCGATCACACAATCACTGCTGATCGATATTATCGATGTTTTGAGCGTATCCTGCGCGCGTTGTGATTCAGAAATCGTGCAACAGGTGTTGTTCAACGTGCGTCTGGATTCAGAAACCCTGAGATGTAAGTCAGAAGACGTTGGAGATCGATCAGACAATCGTTTGATTGTTTTTTTTTGTTGTTGATGACGATTAGGCGTCCGGTCATTCACCACAGCAGCGATTCTGCGTGGAAAAAATTTATGCCGTTCAACATTGTAAGAAGTTGTGGAAGTTCTCCCTTTGACAAGAAGACTTTTCGGAAAGTGACCAGAAGAGGCGTTCAGAATCCTGACATCGAGCCACTATCGTAGCTTTGATTCAAAAGCAGAACCGCTTTGGAGATCCTAATTACCCGAACAACCTAACAAGCCTCTTCAAAATACGCCTTTACACAAATTCTCGTTGGGCATTCGAATGGCACTTTTCGAATACTCGAATAATTTTGGCTTTCTGGGAAATTTTGAATATTCGAACGTTTTCGAATACCGAACATTTTCGAGCATTCGAAATCGAATATATTCGAAAAACGCGATTTTTCTGAATATTCGAATTCGAATACATTCGAAAAACGCGATTTTTTGAACATTCGAATTCGAATACATTCGAAAACCGCGATTTTTTAAACACTCGAATTCGAATACATTCGAAAAACGCGATTTTTCTAATAATCGAATTCGAATGTTCAAATTCGAATGAAAATCATTCGAATACCTTTTCGAATAGGTCATTCGAGCATAAGTATACTGTGCACACGACGCGCTACGCGATGCACGCGTAGTGACCAAATTGATCGAATGACGCGATTGATCAATTCGGCCACTACACATGGCATCGAGTCGCGCGTCGCGCACACACTAAACGAGGCCTTAAGCTCTCCGCACATTTTTGCGGCAACGCGGCAGCCCTATCTTTAAGCATGGGGCAGAGACGCAGAGTCGCCGCGCGAGGCAAAACTAGCCTCGCGCGGCCTGCCGCTGATGTGCCGCCTACGCGGCAGATGCGGCAGACGCGGTGGCAGCGGCAGTAATCCTTCAAGGCGTTGTTGCCGCATTGCCGCATTGGTGATTGAGCGAGTGGGAGAAGTGCCGCGTGAACTCTAGCACGCGATAGTGGAAGCCGCGTACGCGGCTGTTCTGGTCCCTGCCGCGTACGCGGCTGCCGCAAAAGTGTGCGGAGGGCTTTACACCCTTTGCATATTCCCGCCCGCGTTGGCGACTCGGATTTACACGGCGATGACAGAGTAGGTTTCGCATCGACACGGTCGCGGCATCCCGCCTAACCCATGGACTAACGCAGAGACTCTTGCAGAGTTGCTCGCGTTTAAGCGACCCTGCCAATCGCCAGGAACTGGTATCGGATGCATGTAGTAGCCAGTTAAATAAAAATCGGTGTTTTATCCTTCCCAGACAAGTCTACTACCAATCAACGGAGGGGTACAAGACTTGGTTGGCCTGGGCGGGAAATCAGAACTAGCAACCTGAGGCCAAATTCATCATCTACTTACAGCAATTTGACAGAGAAAATGCAGTCGAAATCCCTGATAGCGCAGCGAAATGTTTCACCATATCGCTTGATAAGCCGCGCTATCGGGGATTTCGGCTGCATTTTTCTGTTAAATTGCTGTAAGTCGTTGATGAATCCGGCCGCTGGTATCGGCTGCATGCACACCCGGTCTCCACGCATCAATTACGGATCGATTAATGCCGCGTAACTGTGCAGCTCAAATCAGTTGGTATGCTTCACTCAGGCGATCAGTCGCCCTCGCCGCTACTGTCGCAAACTATGAACAGGCTCTAAGGGCGAATCCATAGCGGCTCTCGAATGGATTGGAAAATGCCAACCTTTATTCTTAATATTCTCGCTTCTAAAACACCAACCTGTATTGCAGTTGTACATCAACGACATCAACGCCAACATCACCGTCCGAACGGTCATCGTCGACTGCCATTTCTCATTCAGGATATCGATGCAGACCTGAAACCACAACTTCAGAATATGCGGAGAGCGGCGAATTAACCATATCGGGCAAGTTTAACGCCACCATGAGCATATTGCTCTCTAAAATATGGCACTGCGAATTGTAGTTTGATTTCGCGCTCAGGTCGTCTGCTCAGTGTCACCTACCTTCACGGTGGTCTCACAATTGTCCCCAAATTGTTGACTGGTTCGTCCCTCTTCCTGCTGACGCTTGACTCTATAGTGAACCACCTTCAGGAAGACCCTCTCAGGACGATCCTCTACGCGGACGACATCGCCCTAGTAGCCGATAACCAGGAGGAGCTGGAGGAGAAGGTGCAGCTGTGGCAGAGAGCCCTCGCAGACAAGGGCTGATGCCGTAAGCTGAACGTGAAGAAGACGAAGTTCATCAGCTCTGAGCAGTGCGCTGGGTCGATCCTAGACTGCCAAGGGGAAGCGATCCAGAAGGTGGAAGAATTCCGCTACCTCGGAAATGACCTATCCGAGGAAGGAACTGTGGACCAGGCGGTCAGGGGACGGATAAACGCAGCCTGGCTCAAGTGGAGGGAGTCTACAGGGATCCTCTGCGACCGTAGATGCTCCAGGACGCTCAAAGGCAAGCTCTATAGAACAGTAGTGAGACCTGTCCTCCTCTACGGCAGTGAATGCTGGGCCCTGGGTAAGGAGCAGGAGCGGCAACCGCACGCTGCGGAAATGAGGATGCTAAGGTGGGCATGTGGATGGACCCGTCGGGACAGGGTGCGAAACGAGGATGTTAGGGCAGTGATGAAGACAGCCCCGATCCAGCTGAAGATGAGGGAGCAGCGCCTAAGGTGGTACGGACACGTTCTCAGAAGGCCAGGGAATTACCCCGTAAGGTTGGCCCTAGATTTCGAGGTACCCGGAAAGCGTCCGAGAGGAGCCCCAAGGAAAAGGTGGAAGGACGTCATCAAGAGAGATCTCGCCGAAGTCGGCGCCACGGCAGATGACGCCCTTGATAGGATGAGGTGGCGACAGATCACAAGAACAGCGGACCCTGCGACTGCGCGGGACTAAACGCTCAGGAGAAGAAGAAGAAGTTGACTGGTTCGTCCCTGCCATTGTGTACCTAAACGTCAGAGAAATGCACGCACAGTGCCTGATTGAAACTGTGCGTAAGTTAAGTGTGCGGCGCATCCAAAGGGAGTTAATTAGCACAATCCTAGCGCTTCGCACTGAATCACCATAGGAACTATTTAACAAGTATGCTCCGGTTCACTAATCCCGCTCATCATCATCAAAGACCGACGTAGCTGTACTGTACCGCTAAGCCTTTAATTACTGGACAGGTGAGAGGCCCTATCGATGGTCTTCCATTGAAGAAGCGCCAACGAAACAGAGAACTTATATTAGAAGAATAAAGAACGGCACCAGGCAAATCTTCCGTAGGGGGTCCACGTGCCCTAAAATTGTAGAATATCGAGGAACTGCGCGGTAGCGCAGTCAGCCAGCCGTGCTGACTGCAGCGTGCACCCGATTCCAGCTTCTTGGTTCGGATCTGAAACTGTCTAAACGGTACGCCGGAACGGCAAAAACGAGTACTATGGGGAGAATCTCTCCTCCAAATAGTAAAGGAACATGTTTTGTTTTTGCCGAATCCTTGAGGCAAACGAGTAAGAGGGTGTAATGGTTAAGGGCCCGCAGAGCGAGCTTACCACGGGAGCGCAAGATTCTAGTGTCGTGGACTGGGTGGCGCAGTGGTAGAGGAGCTGCCTCATATTCGCGAGGTCGAGGGTTCGGTATCCCATGATACGTGGCGTTTTTCCACTTTTACCGTAGTATCGGATTTCCATAGAGATTTCCATATCTTAACTTGTTTTTAAAGTTTGCTACTACGGTAACATGTTTTTACTACTTATTATCTGTCGACATCTCGTAATTCACCAGCAATGTCCTAAATATGCCAAATGCGATTTTATCTGAAACTTTTACTCCAATTGTTCTCATTGTCAATGTAAGAAATTTTGACACAGGAACAACATGAAACAGCGGCAGAATGCCAGAAAAATGCTTCAAATGCAATTTATTAGTGTCGGTGAGGTGAGTGCCACCAGTGTACTCACAGTGTAGGAGGGGACCACATGATCTTCAACTTGACCTACCACCTCGATCAATATTGCCACCTCTGTTATGCTTACAAAGTCGCGCGGTCACAACAAGCTGCTGACGCCAACACTGACTCTACAATGTCTGCTAACCCTCGAGTGATCGTTCACCTACTGACACTAAAGTGCGAATCTCCACTGGATACTGTCCCTTCGAGAGACGAAATGAAGCTGGCGGAAAGGATAGCAAGTATCCTACGGGATTTCGAACTACGACAGCTGCACTAGGCAGGAACTGTGAAGCCAAAAACAAGTTCAGATATGGAAATCTCTATGGAAATCCGATACTATGGTAAAAGTGCAAAAACGCAGGTAGCATAGGAACCGAACCCTCGATCTCACGAACATGAGGCAGCCCCTCTACCATTGCGCCACCCAGTCCACGACACCGGCATCTTGCTCCGCCGTGGTAAACTCGCTCTGCGGACCCTTAGAGATTACACCCTCGTACTCGTTTGCCTCAAGGATTCGGCAAAAACAGAACATGTTCTGTTACTATTTGGAGGATAGAGATTCTCTCTATAGTACTCATTCTTGCCGTTACGGCGTACCGTTCAGACAGTTCCCTTGTCATGCCAACCAAGCAACCTAGCAACCTTCCATCCTTGGATGAATTGGTGCCACAATTGCATGGGAAGGATAAAACATTGAGCTGTCCATTGCCAGACTACCGCAAAGCATCGTATAGGCCAATTACGCATTCAAATTGCCTCCACAACATTACGTAGAAGCAGAGTACATGGCGCAATGGATTGATTAACTCCTTCCTTTGCCGTTTTTATCCACATCTGCTTGTTCACTTGTCCGTCTGTGAAAAAATCTTCGCCAATTGTTAGATTTTACAAAATGTAAACAAAATCCGTATAAGCTATATAAAAAATAACCTATATATAACCTATTCAAAGCGCTCCGAACTAAAAATCCTCAGATCTTGGTCAAAGCCTACAAAATCGTCCAATTCTGGAGGGAGGCACTACTGTTTCCTCGCCTTATAGAAAGAAATTCATAGAGCATAGGTCTAGACTATCAGTGCATTCCCAATGGAGAAGAAAAACAAAACAATTTGTACCGCCCAGTCTGCAGAGCAGGAGAGCTAGAAATAATCTTCTGATGGTTCCCAAAGCGATTACAGGTAGAACTGACAAGGGAAGGATACTAGGTGACCATGGGCTTTGAGATGAGACGAATGCAGCTTCGAACGCTGATTCCAAATATGTGTCCCGCTTCTGCTGCGCGTATCTGTGAACGGAGTTATTTACCATTTTCAGCGTGGCTGAACCCAAGCAGCCTGGAAACTCCGCTGCCCTCCGAGCAGTGGCGGCGCAGGTGGTAGAGGAGCGGCGTGGTGAGAAAGGATACTTTATGGTTCGAATCCCCTATAATACAAGATTTTTGCACTTCCTAAAAAGGATCTGCTACGATCAACCAGAGCACTCTATGTCAAATCTCAACGGAAAACGTCACCAGAAAGGACTCGTCTTCATATAGACAACTCCAGACTGACACGGAGATCCAATTTATTATGAAATGTTGCTAAAAACATGGCGAAACAAACAACAAAACACACTGATACCTTCTTCATCATCTACCTCGATGCTCCCGCATTGCTCATCTCGCAAGATGGATGAGAAACTACTGGCCATCTTCTTTTCTCGCCTTGTAGGAACGCGAGAAGTACGGAAGGACCGAACTCCTACAAAAGACATACCAACACACAATACTGCCGACTTACCTAGTTGGAAAAATTAGTCGGCAGTATTGTCCTTACCGATCCCGTGTCTCGAAAAAAATTCGACCAGGAGGCACTGTTAAAGGCACTGATCACCCACATTTAAGTATGGGTGGTTTTCCGCTGCGATTTGACATAGAGAGCTTTGGTTGATCATGGCAGATCCTTTTTAGGAAGTGCAAAAATCGTGCATCACAGTGGATTCGAACCATAAACCAGTCCATCTCACCACCCCGCTCCTCTACCACCTGCGCCGCCACTGCTCGGAGGGCAGCGGAGTTTCCAGGCTACTTGGGCTCGTAGCCATGCTGAAAATGGTCCATAACTCCGTTCACAGATACGCGCAGCAGAAACGGAGCACATTTTTGGAATCAGCGTTGGATGCCGCATCCAGGTTCATCATAAAAGCTTTCTCACAAGAGTATTACTGTCATTCGACAAGCTGCTCAGTGAGAACACACTCTCCCGACTACTTTCTGCCTTTTAAAAAACTGACTTCGATCCATAGAATAAACAAAACCACCCATTCTTCTTTAACGAGCGTTGGACTAACTATTCGCGAGTTTCAAAAAAAAACTAACAAAATTACAGAAACGGATTTCGACAAAGATGGTGCCGGAACCTGGAAACCAAGAGGAGGTCCACTCCTGGTTTGCGTACCAAATTCTTGAATTCAGAAACGCTAAGGAATAAACATACCTCTCCCTGGGCGTTGACGTTGCAATGGTAGATTCTCGTTAGAAATTCCACCTGGAAGTACTCTGATAAGTGAAGCTCTTCACTCCTCCCACTTTTCGATCTTCACCTTCGGCGGCTGCATCGGATAGCTCATGGTGAAGTTGATGTTGCAGAAGAAGGTGCCACCGTCGTAAACAGTGTCGGCCGGCCCTTCTAGCACAGCCACCCACTGGAATATGTCATCCCTCTGAAAATACGGGAACGATTCAGACGACACACAGCTGGAAGACGTGAAGAAGACTCACCTTCGGTGATACGTGGCAGCCGTTTGGGGCGTCGTGCCTTATGCTGCGCGCCTCTCGAAGCAGCTGGGAGATCGCCTGCGGTCTGTCTTCCCTTCCAATGCCGGACGGCTTCGACGATCGCGTGTGCAGCATCACTCCGGCCTTGCGACGCAGAACACGGCGAACCTATGAGATCATCAGAGATGTACTTGTCTTGTGGCAGAATACAACAGTTTCACATCAAATTGGACACTTTTAACATCAAAGTGGACATCCTTCACATCAAAGTGGAACTTTTCAAATCATTGAACACTTTTTAATCCAATTTTACACTACTCTAAGAAAGCCTGACGCTTTTGAAATTGAACTGAATACCTTCCAAATCAAAAAGAGCTTCTTCCAAATGACAATAGAGACCCAGCGAGACGATACACAATAATTTTTAGTTCACGGAAAATTACCATGAGTTTCTTAGATTTTTTAAATTCACCCGCTCCAATAAAAATAGAATAAACAGTAAAAAATAATAATTAAACAAAATCAAATTAAATAATAAATAATAAAAGCTCCAATAAGTAATGTTTCAAATCTCATAAACTTTTTATCATTTAAGGAAAATAATGATTCAAAATTTATTTTATTGTACTCATTTAAACGCTCGAAGCAAAACAAATTCTCTGCGCGTAGACATTTAGGAACTATTGTTTCATTTGTGAGTGTTGCTGTTTGTTCTTTTTCAGTTTTTTTTTTTTATCTCGCGCCTGTCTCATACAAAATATGGTAATAAATAAATAAATAAATAAATAAATAAATAAATTTTTAAACGCAGGAAAGTAACAATCATACATTGTATCAAAAATGATTGTGTCACGCACTCGGTTTGATCGCCGCAATCTTCATCAGATTGATAGTGTACACGGTGCTTACTTGAAACAGCAAGGAGTGAGGACAAGTGCGTTTTCCACGCAAACAGACTTTTCACTATCAATCAATTGAAACAAGCAAACCATTATCTTCCATTTAAAAAGATACAAATAAACTTTTTATATAATTTCAGACAGTCTGTTCACTAACTGAGAGAAGTGAATTTTTTTAAGAAATCTAATGAATAGATTAGCAAATAATAATAAATAGTAATAGCAGTATATAATAATAAATTTTCCGTGACCAAAAAATTATTCTAACCGTCTCGGAGAGCCTCTATTTCAAAGTGATAAGAGTTTTTTGATGACACGATCTGGACGATGACGCTTGATAACAGAAGCGTCAAGGTTGCTTAGAAGAGAGTCTGTTTTTGAAAAGCGTTGGATTTGGTTCGAAAAGTGCCCAATTTGGTCTGAAAAATGTCCAAATTGGTTTGAAAAGTGTCCAATTTGATGTGAAGATCGTGTATACTCGAAAGCGAACCGGAGTTGGAGGTCGTGGCGACCGAGGAGGCGAGACGGGTATCGTAACGCTAGGCACACTGGCATCAAAATGCGGCGACGACAACGAGCTGGAGGACGACGGCTGAAGCGAGATGATGTCATCGTGCAGCGACGGAATCACGCGACCACTGGCTATCACTCCATGCTCTCCACGACGTCCTGTAAGACTCAAACCGTAGCTTAGTAAAGATCTGTCCTAATCGGAGGGGAAGGCATATAGTGGCTTGAGTCTCCACTACCTCCCTTGTGCTTGATTCAGCTGCTGTCCCATGACACGAGGGCATTTCTTCAAATTTAATGGATATTGTTGTGTGGCATGGGATGACCTGCGCAATTGCTACGGTTGCCCCCTCCCGACTAGGATGGATCCCTTAATAGTTCCTTGGTTCAGGACTTCAAAACTCGAAGAAAAACCTGCTCACCTTGTCCCGGCTGTACAGTACGCGATGCGGTCTCGTCGATAAATCTCAGCAATGAAGCGGCTGCTTGCAGTGGGTCGGTGGTGGCCGATCGCCCAAAGACGTACGGCGATTGTCGGGTATCATTGGAGCGTGGCATTCAAAAATCTGCAACAAGGGTTGTTGATTATTATTGTCGATTATTTGCGTCATTGACATACATCTGAGACCTTGACATGATATGCTCTAAAATTTAGTTGTAAGAACATAATTAAGAATACGACAATGCGTACTCGTATACTGTAATAGATTAATTGGTTACCTTCTTCACTGATGAGACCCAGGGTAACTAATTCTAAACACGTTCTGTATCAAGGTGGAGGGCGAAATAAGACATGTTTACAGCTGTTGTTTGTTCTCACAACGATGTTTAGCTGCGATCGGAACTCTAGTGCCTTGCGGGACGCGAACCTGCACCTCCTGCTGACCGGGTGGGAATGCTCTACGCCATTACACCACCGACGCTGTTTGATCGAACGCAACATTGAGACCTCGTGGGACCGATCAGCATCCATCCGCACATCGGGATGAGCCGGCCACTGATATTTCCATGGAACCAGCTAAGCTAATGGTCTCCATAGATGTTGTTTGTTGTTAATGTTGTTGTTATTATTATCCTTCTATTTTAATAATTATTACGCCCCAAGTTTTATGCATTTGTAGTAATACAAAAACTCGAAGAATCTTTGTTCATAGCACTTCACTTGCGATTTCAATTCTAATAGGCCAGGTTGCTCAGCAGACAAACGACGGATGACCTTCTGCGATCCTTTCATGTCATGGTATCCTATAACCTATTTATATATTTATTTAGACCTTGTAATAGTGAAGCTCGACTTCGTTAACTCTTTATTGACGTTTCGGGCTTTAAACCCTTCGCCAGGTCTAAAAACAGTACCACTGCGCATCACTACAACAACACTACAGGGTGGCTGAAAAGTTCGGGCAATTTTTTGCGGCGCTACTTTTGGCCTTGAAATTGAGGTTTTTTGTTATTTCTGTTGTTTCCGTTGTATTCCTCGCGCAATTTTGATCTAGAATCTGTTGCTCCAGTTTTCTCGTTTTCAGTTGTGCTTGCGTTATGTCTCGTGAAAGTGAGCGTATCACCGTCGTCGAGCTGCACAAGACGGGAATGAGGACCGCGGACATAGTTCGAACAACCGGCTTCAAACAAAGGACCGTCTACAAGATTGTAAGACGCTACAAGGAGACTGGCGGGACCTCGGACCGTCCCCGCAGCGGCCGTCCCACCACTGCGACAACACCGGAGAACATCAACAAGGTTCGTTGTCGCATTCGCCGTAATCCTGAGGTGTCGATGAACAAGATGGCTACGGATCTCGGGATCAGTAGGGAACGAGTCCAGCATATTGCCAGGAGGAAGCTGGGATTACGCAGCTACAAAGTAGCTCGTATTCACTTCCTCAACGACGCGATGAAAGCTGAGAGGTTGAGGAAATGCAGGCGAATGCGTCAGCTGGTCGGCGATGGTCGCTTGTCGAAGGTGCTGTTCGACCGACGAGAAGATCTTCACGGTCCAGCCGGTTCACAACCATCGGAATCGCCGGCAGCTGCTTAAGAAGGGTCAGCAGAAGACGTCGGCCGCAAGGACCATCACTGGGCAGGACTGGGCACCAGCGCATTCCGCCAAATCCACGATCGCCGTTTGCGAGGAGCTCTTCCCAGGGTTTTGGAGCAGGGACATCTGGCCATCCAACTCGCCTGATCTCAACCCGATGGATTATTCTGTGTGGTCGATCATGGAGCAAAAGATCTCCACTACAAGATACGCCACCGTTGAGCAGCTGAAATCGGCGTTGTTGAGATCCTGGGACGAGATTACAGCGGAGCAGTGTGCGACCATCATCAGCGACTTCCCAAAACGACTGCGAAAATGTATTGAAGCGAAAGGAGGAAATTTTGAGCACTTGTTGTGAATTTTCCTGTTGTATTATGTTGTTGTTGATCTAATGAAGTTTCTGTTATTTTTGTTTGTAAATCTTTGGCGTTTATGTAGTTTTTTCGTACTGCTGAAATACTTTGAAAAATTGCCCGAACTTTTCAGCCACCCTGTATACACACAAATGGTGAACTTTACAGACAGACCTGGGAATCACAGGGAGGAGGAAGGGCCAGGGATGTTCAGTGGTGCGTTTGACCGCAAATGCAGCGCAATAGTCATTGGGCTACTTATATATCTTAGTGGGCAGTGACCGCTCTCTCCTATTTCCCATCATTGTCAGCTAGTCACGCCGAGTAACCTTATAGGGTGATAGCCTCATCGCATTCTTCATTTCATCTCTCCGATTTATTTGTGGTTCCCTGTGCTTTATCTCCAGCGCTTCTTTGATCTTTCTCTCCACCGGATCTGTCAGGTGGAGAATCGAAACTCGCAGTTACGGCAGCGGATCACGTGTGTGCTTTAGGCCTGTTCGTACGTCGCGACAAGAGCCACTCGTCGCCCGTGTAAAACATGCATATCAATTAAAACTGAGCGCGCCGCCGAAAAGTGTTCATGCTCGAGCGCCGGCGCTGTCGCTTCAATCGCTGTTGTCGCTCTAGTCGCTCCAGTCGTTACTGTCGCCTGTTCATACTTCAGCGCGCTGCGCTCTCGTCGCTCTTGTTGCTGCTGTCACGAAGTATGAACAGGCCCTTAGAGTGCGGTGTTTCGAGAATGGATTGTCTGGGTAGCTTTGAGGGCTACGCAGAGCTCTCAGATTCATGCATTCTCTTTCCTTGTGGTCTTCCTGTTTCGCCAATCTCGAGTTCTTCACAGGATGTGCAGACCACTTTGTAAACTACACCACTAAAGTTGCACATTTTGTGTTCTCATTCACAGATCGAACGATTTGACCTTTCACACTGATTCTCATATAAACGCGAGACTGAGTGGTGTGACACGGGACCCGTAAGGTTAAATGGAGTCGGTCTACAACAGGTCGACGCCTACGTCTATCTGGGAAGAGAGCTGAACATGGATAACGACCTCGCTCCTGAAATCGCCCGCAGGAGACGCGCAGCATGGCAGCCTTCAGTTCGATTCGCGAAGTCACCGATCAGGTCAAGGATCCCGGCCTCGGGGCCTCGATATTCAACGCCTCTGTACTGCCTGCGATGTGTTACGCGACGGAAACCTGGACCGACAACAAGACAATCGCCAGAGCAATGCAAACCACGCATTGTGCGCTGGAGAGATGTCTTCTGAGGATAAGCCTTCGCCAGCAATGGCAAGAAGGCCTACGAAGCTCAGAGCTACGGGAGAAAACGCAATTAGCAGACCCACTGCAGTACATGAAGAAGTCCAAATATCGCTGGGCCGGACACCTGCTTCGACGAAAGGACGATATATGGACTGTCCATGTCTTAGAATGGCTCCCGAGAGACCATAAGAGACTACTGGGACAACCGTCAACGCGATGGTCAGACTCATTCTCAAGATCTTTCACGGAGCCGAGTCTGCCTCACTGGATGCAAGCTGCCAGAGATTGAGCGGTCTGGAAGAGTTGTGGTCTGAGAAAACCTCCAGCCCACAAAAGGACCATCGAAGTATCAAAGTAAGTAAACTGATGCTTTATGTAAACACCAGTTACACTACCAATAAAATAAAATCGCGACGAGCTTTTCGAATGCATGGCGCAATCCCGTATTCGCTAAATGACTGCTCCCTTGTTGCGCCTTAAAACAAAATTTATCTATTACTTCTGCTCAAAAAAAATAGAAATATTATGAAAATTACTCATTCGGTCGTGCAACTGAACTAAAATATATTAAAGGAAGTTATACCAAGTTTTCCTTGAAAAAATTACTGTAACGATATCGAAGAGTCTGTAGTTTAACCTGTGATAGCTCATTTCAATTTGGAGGACGTTCACATTGATTTTAGAGGCATCAAAATCGTTTAAAGGAATGTCTAATTTGACATGAAAATGGTATATATCTACCATGGCAGCACAAAATAAAGAATTAAGGATGTTTATCGGAATATATCTACCATGGCAGCACAAAATAAAGAATTAAGGATGTTTATCGGAATGATTAAATAATTGCTGTCTACATGAAACAGCAAAAACTACCACAATAGAAGAAATACACCACCACTCATCACCGTATAACTTCAGGTAAACACCGCTTACACCATTAACCAAATAAACATCGCAGTGTTATGGACAAATGCACGGCACAATCTCTTCCAATGAACACTTCTTTGTCTCGGAGCGTGTTAGAGTGCACCTAGGACACGGCCTTGACCAAAGGATTAGAAATGCAGAAATTTGACGCTCATTCAAAACTTGTACACATTTCGTCTCAATACACGCTGTATAGATTTTTTTTCACACTTCTTCTACAGAATATTTTTCGCCTGTATTATAAAGTGTTTATTTTGGTTTTTGGATATTTTTTGTTTACTTCTATTTTTATCTTTGATGCTTATTTTAGCTCGAAAAGTGCTGGGAGCCTTCGTCATTGAGTTCTTTTAGCTTCACTGGACACGTAAAATTCACCACACCCAGGGGATATCCCTGCAATGGATTCTCAGAAGACGCGCTGGCCTCATCAATCCGACTGATGTCTCGAAGATAATCGATCTCCGAACGAAAACACAACGGAAAAGCCTCGTTGCGAGCCGAAAGAGTTTCTCCCACTCATTTGCTACAATCGAAGCTATTTCCACGTCAAATTAGGCATTTCTTAGGGGAACGATTCCGAAACCAAAATAAAGACCTTCCTAATCAAGACCAGCACCCTCTAGTTAAAGCAGACATTCTCTGAGAAAGTCCAAACAAATTTTGTTTTGAGGAAACGACATTTAATCAATTATTCTTGAAATCCAATTACCTTTAACTGATTGTTTAAAAAACTAAAATCTAGTTCCCGAACGATAAACACTGTTTATACATATCTTCACCTCACGGCGTCAAGTAGATACTCGAGAACTGCCGCTTCCCTGCGTATTTAAAATAAGCTTTCATCTATTTTTTCAGGAGATTTTTTTAAATACACAGTTTTGAGCCCTAAGTTCACTTTTTTTCTGCATATATTTCATATTAGGGTGTCCAGAAAGTATCCGCATAAATTTCGCAATACTCCAGATTTTTTCTAGAACGTTCTGAAGATTTCAACATAAGTGCTATATAAGGACACTATCCTGTTGTATCTGCATAACATATCCAGCCCCGCCTTCCTTGTCTATTTCACTGTACGATGGCCGAACTGTCTACCCATATTAGACACGTACTCCTTTTCGAGTTTGAATCTGGGCACTCCGCAGCAGAAGCCTATCGGAACTTGTGCCGTGTATTCGGCTCTGAAGCTCCTGTACGGTCTGTGTATAGCTGTTGCGAACGTTTTAAAAGCAGGAAGAGGAGACTCGAAGATGAGCCTCGCTCTGGCCGACCGACAACGATATCTTTGGATGAACTGAGGAAACTGGCGGAGCAGCATCCATATGAAGGTGTGCGTTATTGTGCTGCTGCTCTTGGCTGTTCCCGATCCTTCGTGGACAATGCACTGCGATCTCTTGGAATGGTTGAAAAGCTCGGTCAGTGGCTCCCTCTCGAACTGACCGACGACAACCGGTGAAGACGTCTGGACATATGCACTCAGCTGCTCTCCCGAAGTCGCACCTTCAACTGGCTAGACACCATCGTAACAGGAGACGAAAAATGGGTCCTCTACGTCAACCACGCTCGTAAACGTGCGTGGTGCCAACGCGATGAAGTGCCGAGAACTTTCGTAAAAGGTGAAGTTCATGCGAGGAAAGTCATGCTGAGCGTCTGGTGGGGAGTTTATGGGGTCTACCATTTCGAGCTGCTGCCTGACAGCACGACTGTCACTGCCGAGGTCTACGCTAGCCAGAGCAGAGACCGACAAGATGCGAAAGGAACAGCCCAGACTCGACAATGTTCGCTTGCTGCACGATAACGCGCGCCCACACATCGCGAAGACGACTTCTCAGAGAATTCTGGAACTCGGATGGGAAGTTCTGCCGCATCCACCGTACAGCCCAGGTCTGGCCCCAAGTGACTACCACCTTTTTCGATCACTTCAGCATCATCTGGAAGGGAAGCGTTATGAAGATCGTGTCCACCACGAAAATGAACTCCAGGCATTTTCGCCTCCAAGTCGCCGGATTTCTAGGCCAGAGAAATTCCAAGTCTCGTGGAACGTTGGCGAAGAGTGGTCGATGTTAATGGAAATGATTTGGTTGATTAATAAAATGTTGATAAACAGTTGTTATTATGAAGAAATTGTCGTACTTCTGCAGATACTTTCTGGACACCCTAATAAACATTCCAAAGGAAATACTATGTTGTTCAGTGATAAAAGTCTCCATCTCATTTTTTATTGCGATTTACCTAATGTCCATCCATCCATCCGGATCTATAATAGCTGAGATGGGACGCACTATGGTTTGACTCCCTTCAGATGAACCTGTCTGAAAGCCTCACATGGTGCTCAATAATATAGACGGCTTCTCGGAAAAATTAGGTGAGGTAAGGGTATGGCACGAAAGTAGGAACACGACTATCACCCCTAAGAATGCCCCCCCCCCCACATAAATTCCCCATAGAGTCTGTTCATACTTGGCGACGGCAGCGATGGGAGCGATAGCGGAGCATGGTGAGCGTAACTACACAACAGAAGCTCATGGGAAAATGACCGTTGAAATCGGCGAAACCACTCTCTATCAACCTAAACCTCATTTAGTATATTTCCTGGATAATATATCGAATTGAACGAGCGAAGTACGCATTTCGAGCTCTTTCGGCCTTAAGCGCTGCTGATTAAGCGCTTCACCGCTAGCGCTGTCGACGCCGTCGCTCGATTTGCCATCGGGAAGCATGGACAGGCGACAGAACTTGCGGACATCGCCCGGCTTCAATCGATTTGCATTTTTTGCCTGACCGATCAATCGCTCCTGCCGCGTGGCATGAACAGCCCTTACTGACCATTTTCCCAAGCATCATCAGAATACAGTGCACACATCATACTAAATAGATGTACAGGACTTGGATGATGTTCCGAACGTCGTCAGCAGCAACAACAGCAGCAAGACAGCAGCAACGGATGATAACGTTAGAATAGCTTTATCATTATGTAAGACATGCATAGGAATACTTCACAAAATGACCACGACCAAACACCACTGACGGAGAATTGAAGCATACAGCGTACAGCAGTTCTCGCGGCATAAACACTTCAGCAAACACGGAAAAGAAAAACGAAGACGAGAAGGAGACTTAGGTTGTGGGACTACAGCGTGGGTAAACGGTTGACAGACGACGTTATGTATGTGGAAAAGCCGAGAGACAACGCGACGAAGACAAAGAGGAAGTGAAGCTAACGAATGATAAACAACTAGGAGTAGATTCTCAATAAACCGTTATCGTGGGGATGAAACCGAATGAACTCGCGCGGACGCGTCTTCAGCGGAAAAGACGACGACGACGACGACGGCGACTGCAGAAGAGTAGTGCGTGGGTGGGGTTGGGTGTGTTGTTGTGTACAGGAACATATCGCAGCGTATGTTAAGAAGAGGACGACGACCTTCAGAGCACTAGACGCGACGAAGAGAGGAAAAGGCGTTCATCGTCAGGAATACAGTCATATCATATCATATACATCAATCTGGAGTGCAGCACGTGTGTGCGTATGTGTGTATGTGTGCATGTATGTGTGTGTAAGCAAATATGAAAGGAAGTAAAACACAGGCCCGAAGAGACTGGGGGAATTGAGACAACGTCTTCTTCTCACAACACCTCACACATCCAACGCGCCAACGACAAACACACAGTGGGGATATGGCTCGATTCTCACAGCAAAGTCGAGAGTGACGTGACGCCACCGCCGCCTCGAACGGCGACGACGACGAGCACGAGAAGTGGCGGCCTCTGTACGCTTGTCGGCAGAGAGAGGACGGGAGGCGTACGCGCTGCACTTCGTCTGGACGCACGGACCGTATCACTTGCAGCAATTACCCTTCTGCGCTTGTTGCGGCTGGTTCATGTCCACCGTTCCGGTCGGCTCGCCAGCTGGCGGCCCAATCGGCAGCTTCTTCGCAATCGCCATGAAGATATCGTTCACGTTCATTGAGGTCTGAACAAAGCAGCACGTTTTACGCTAAATGATAGTCCGACAATCAAGTCATACAGGTGTTTCTTTGCCGGAATTAAAATAAAAGCCACAACTGGAGGTATGCGTGCTACTTAAGAACATCCTGAAGGGCAAGACATGATCTTCTAGAATGCTTGAAATCATCCCCTTAGAAGGGTTGTAACCACATATTAAGCTACAGTTTTTTTTCTCCTTTTTCCTTAATTTGAGTTGTCTACGTCCAAATACATTGAACCAGGTGTTTGATAGATGTTGGTAGACATAATCAAAGCTAAAAATCGCTCGGGTTTTTGCCGCTCAGATCAGGAATCACGAGATGAGACGAGGAGATGTCCGGAAGATCGACCGCCGGAACTCTAAACCGTCCAATTGCTCTCCGCAGATTGATGCCTTATAATATCTAGCACATAAAGGATAAATCGGATAAAGGACTGTGTTTTCCAGTCCGTTTTGGGATGCACCACGCATTCTACTTCTACTGGATGTTGTGCAGGTGATTTGAATGCGTATTTGGCCATACAATAACTTGCGGTGGCCAGTCGATGGACAAATAAGCGATTTATCCTTCGCAGACAAGTCTGGTACCGAGTCACTTAGGAGAGATGGCTTGGTTGACCGGAGCGGGAAAACCGAACGAGGAACCTGATCGGGTGCACGCGACCGCCAGCACCTCATCCGACTGCGCTACACGCGCCCATCTGGCACGGTTCTACAGGCTACGTATAAAAAGCGTGAGCTTCGACGTAAGAAACACCCTTGGCCGTGGGCCGCCCATACCGTCTTAATGGTTCTAATTGTAATGGTCAACTATAACCGGATGGTACTCTGGAGCTCTAGGAATACGCCCGAACCAGCAGCGGCACTTTCCCCGTACTTAGGATCCAACTGAATGCTGTCTTCGTCCAGCACATTCTGTCACCATCCCACCTGCACAACTGAGTTTTTCAATTCTTGCAAGGCCATCCGCTCCTTCTGGACTTTCAACAGACCACCTGGAGAGGCAACTGCAGCTCACCGGCGAAATTTCAACGGTAGGTGAAGGGATTTCACCGGCAGTGGAACTAGCCACCTTGGACGAAAGCTTGAAATGATCTAAAAATTTGCCGAAAAATAGCTTTGCAACTCCAGCCATATAAATTTCGCTGAATTTCAGGAGAAATTCTGCCCACATGCCGGTGAAATACAACCAAATAAAATCCAATACAACCTGTTTATAAATAAAGTATGAAGGACGGCGTTACTCAATCCCTTTTGGGGTGCGCCACGCATTCTACTTCTACGGGATGTCGTGAAGGCGATTTGAATGCGTGTTTGGCCTGCACAATGACTTGCGGTGGCCAGCCGATGAACAAATCAGCGCTTTATCCTTCCCAAGCACGTCTGGTACCAATTCATCGACTCGGGAGGGATGGAAGGCTTGTTTGGCCTGGGCGGGAAATCCGATCCAGGAACCTGGCTGGTATCGGGTGCACGCGACAGCCGGCGCCTCCTCCGACTGCGCTGCACACACCCAATAAAACTTGTTTACGATTGGAAAAGTCGCATATGTTCGTCTCTCGACGTGTAGCTTCCTATGATGAGGATCTTCATCTTAATAGTTCCCTGAGTAATGTGAGTTAAGTCTGATGTTAAGCAGACAGCTGGCGAGTTCCCCATTTTTGAGCAACGCAGTAGCTACCAATATTTTGTGGTGTGAAAGAACTTTCCCCACAAACCACTGCTTAAACGAATTACACCTTCAAAGCTCCTTCAGAGAATACGTATGTATGGCGCTCACCCGAAGGAGTTCCTAATGTCGACTTTCACATTTTTATTGCAAACCTCCGGAACCCCGGAGGTATCTCACTGATCCCTGACCACTTCTCGAAGCGGAGAAAACTGACCCAGCAAGTACTCTCTCCTGCACAGGATTTTGGGACAAAGCGTGCTATGGGCAGCAACCGAATAGTAGTTTGATATCTATTCTGGTGGCAAGAAGCCACCCCACTCTGTCACCTTGGCAACGGCGTCAAAGTTTGAAATGAACTATTTTATAAAAGCGAGACACTGAACTACTCCGCCAGTGGACCTTTCCTTGCAATTCCTAAGCCGGGGAAAGCTGTTCGTTTCGCTTTTCTAGCGGCACACCCTTCCGACTAGTGTGAGTCCGTAGTTTGGGTACCAGCGTACAGTCAACGAGGCATCTCACTGATCCCTGATCTTAATGGTAGAACCGAAACGCTTTAGAAGTTTAACATGCCATGGCATTATAAGGATAAGGATAAAGGACGGCGTTACTCAATCCCTTCTGGGATTGCGCCAGCGCATTCTACTTCTAAGGGATGTCGTGGAGGCGACATGAATGCGTATTTGGCCATAAAATGACATGCGGTGGCCAGCCGATGAACAAGTCAGCGCTTTATCCTTCCCAGACAAGTCTGGTACCAATTCACCGACCCCGGAGGGATGGAAGGCTTGGTTGGCCTGGGCGGAAAATCCGAACCAGGAACCTTGTATCGGTGCGCGCAACAGTCGCGCCTCCTCCGACTGCGCTACACGCGCCCCTGGCATTATACATCTAACAAATAACTCATGGTTGAATGTACTTGGAATGAAGACAATTCAAATTAAGAAAAATGCGACAAGAACTGTGGCTCAATAGTTAAAACGCTACTAAGGGGATGATTTCAAGTTTACAATTAAGCTTTCTTCTAACAATTTTCTTAACAAAACAAACAAAATCATCAAGCGAACAAAAATTTAAAAAAAGAAAAAGAAATGGGGACCGCACCTTTGCTGAAGTTTCCATGAACAGAAGAGCATTGTCTTCAGCATATGCTTGAGCTTCTTCATATTCAACGGTCCTCTGAAAGCGTCAACGTTCAAGCAGCAATATTACAACGATACTCAGTTTTGAATAATCTCTACAAAAAAGTATAAATTAGTTAATAAATCCTTAAACACTCTGAATCTATATGGAAACGCCGTTAGGTGGAATATGAGAGGGGGATCCATAGTGTATCTCCTCCGCACCTAGTAGCTTTACCTAGCAAAGCAGGTTAGATCTCCTCCTACGGGTATAACATCTATGTGTCCGTACCTGATTATTTCATTTAAAAGTTTTTAGATGAATGGCAAAACTTTTTATGAAGGGAAATGAAAGCGAATCCCCTTTCCAGATTTGCGCACGCCGCTAAATAAATGGACAACGGCGGATCGGATGACATAGACTAGTTATGTAAACACGCTCTGCAGAGCCCACTCTAGTATAGGTGCTGACGAATGGATCACTCAAACTCTGCACATCCCAGAATTGAACCTTGCCAAACAAGACAGCGGGGAAACACAGGTCGAACAATCCTTGTGGGAAGTGAAACATTAATAATCGATTGCTCGCCCCATTTAAAAGCTATAAAATCTGTAAATCTATCCACACCAAGATAACCTCAAAACCACCGGTGCTTTTCATTCTTGACATTACGAATACTAGGACTAGTTAACGAGGGGTAGCTAAATCAGGTGAAGGCACAGTGCAATTCGTACAAAAGGGCGCCACTGCACGTGGCGCCACTTCGATTAGCCTTCATTTTACACATTCGGCGTAAAACACCATCAGCACCAGCTAGGAAAGTAGTTTTCAAAATAATAGCTTGTGCCCTTGAATATGAGCAAAAGTAGTGGATCAAAGCACCTAAATTTAGTGCACTAGAAAAGATCTTAACAGCATAAACGCATGCGTTAACGGATACCCGAGCTTACTGAGCGAGTAAAATATGAAAATCTAACCAATAAGCTGAGCGTATTTCCTTTGTTGGTTTCCGCAAAGAATGGAAGCAAAAAAGTTGAATAATGAGTACGTATTTTCTTTAGATCTCGTTTATACTTGACACAAAGCAGGTAATCTACATGTCGCATTACTGAGCAAATCCTGAACAAAGTGAGAGCCACAATGCCAAAACTTTAATTTTAATGCATGGTTCAATTCCTTTTAGGCCTCAAGTGGCTGGTATGGAGGTCGTAAGCTTTCATTACGTTTTGTTGTGGTCAAAACTCTACCACCAAGTGTTCTCTGCGGTAAGAGAATACCCGAGTACCTCAAGTCGAAGGTTTATAGAACAGTCGTCCGCCCAGTAGCGACGTACGGTGCTGAGTGCTGGCCCGTGACGAGGGAAATTGAAAGCCGCCTCAGTGTAATGGAGACGAAGATGTTAAGGTGGACGGCCGGAGTAACGCGATTGGACCGCGTCCGCAATGACACCATACGACAGAGGTTCGGTGTCGTCCCGATAGCCGTCAAGTTGAGCGAGGCTTGTCTGCGATGGTATGGCCACGTCCTTCGCGCTAACGACGACACCGTCTGTAAGATTGGCCTGAATCTTGAAGTCCCGGGAAAATGGCCCAGAGGACGCCCGAAGCAACGTTGGCTAGACACGTCGCACTTGGACTTAAAGATAGCTTATGTGCATCCCGATCAAGCATTTGATCGGGAGAAACGGCGTCACCACACCAGAAGAGCGGACCCCGCCACCAAGCGGGACAAACGCTACTGAAAATGATGATGAAAACTCTACCACCAGGTGTGACTCGAACTTGCACCTCCTGCTGACCGGACGGGAATGCTCTACGCCATCAACATATACCACCGGCACTGTTTGATTGAATGCAACGTACACACTTCGTAGAACCCGTCAGCACTCACCCGTATGTCGGGATGAGCTGGCCGCTGATATCAGCATGCAACCAGTTAAGCTGGAGGTCTTCATAGAAGCTTTCAAATGTATGGATCAGAGGATGATTCTATCTTATGTGCAACAATAAAGAAAAATTTCTCTGTACTAGTTAGCACTGAGTCAACAAATCTTAGGCAGCAGATGGGTTCCCTATCACACTTGGGAAAATGAAAGATGGAAAAGCAACCTTTATTCACGAAAGACCTCCTCAACCCGAATCTCATGCCCTCAGAAGCTAAGACTGAAAACATTCGGGTAGTGCTATCTAACAAGATAACCACGTTGTTCGAAACGTGGTTATCTTGTTAGATAGCGAAACTACGTGGAACTGTAAAGGCAAACACTAATGTTTACCCAGTCACTTTCAAACTGATTACGTAATCACTTCAAGACTGTAAAGCAACTCTTTTCGTTCCCTCAGAGAACACACTTCCTCCCTAATGTCCAGCAAATGATCCTCCACTGAATCAATCAACTAGTTCCCAGTAAAGACACGTAACCCCGACAGTTACGTGGGCGCTGACCGCATAAAATCCACTCCGAAACCAGTTCTCCGCTATCGTCGCCTCATTCTACAACTATTACGGTAGGTATACGCTAGAATCCTCTCACGAGATTTCGCAACTTTCCATTCAATAAAGCAGCGGCACAGGCATGAAGAGTGAATGAATAAAGAAAGAAGTCTGTTCAAATCAGTTTCTTTAAGCCTCAATTGGCTGGTATCGAGGTTGTAAGAAGTCTATGTAACTCCAAACAAGGAAAAAGCACAAAGGGAGTAAACATACCCTATTGGCCATGTCAGCCTTGTTACCCGCAAGAGCCATAACAATATTTGGTGACGCCTGTCGTTGCAGCTCCTTTACCCAATTCTTTGCTTTTTGGAAAGATTCCTAAACATGGAGAATTTATAATTCACAGAATAACACGAAAAGAAAAGAAACACGATAAAAATGTCACGTTAATCAACATTATGGAATGCGCCACGCACACTACACCACGTGGAGAAAATTGAGTGCGTATTTGGTCCATACAATGGCCTACAGTAGATAGCATGCGGAAGATAAATCGGTGTACTGTCCCAATCATACACTCCTAATACCAGTTCACTGACGCCGGAGGGATGGAATCCTTGACTGTCTCGCGCGGGATACGAACTATGGCCCAATTTGGAATGCACGAGAGAATTGGCGTTCCTTTCGAAAATGCCTTAACACGCCTCTAGTTTTCTTTTTACCTACGTATACTTACTCTTTAAGAGAAATTGTAGGATCTTTATGTATTAAAATACACACCGTTTGAAAACTGGCAAAGCGCTTTCTAAAGCACAGCAACTAGGTCGGTAGTTTCCCATCGTATTAGCTCTAAAACCATCTGAGCACAGGCAGTGTGGTGACAAAGCGGAACAGAGACCGCTCTTATCCCTCTCTCTTAAACCCTCGAAACGCATCTTTCAGGCCACCGCTTTAGTTTCAACAGTGAAAATGCCTCAGGGGATTAGAAGATTCTTGACTGGATTGATTGGGGCCTTTAATGCTCTATCTGGTGCCATTGTTAAACCTGTTAATCCGTTGAGACATTTTCACTGTTAGAAGTAAAATGGTGGCGCAAAAAGTGCGTACCGATGGCTTAGAAGAGGAGGATAAGAAAGGTATCCGTTGCGCTTTCGTCACTGTCACATTGCCACTGACTACCCTGGCTTTAGAGGTACTACATAGGGAAACTAACGAACTAAACGCTGTGCTGTAGACAGTGTAGTGTCCGTTTTTAAACGCTATGCATCTCAATATATAAAAATCCTTCTATAATTGCTATAAAGGAGTAAGAACAAATAGCTCAGAAGAAAACTTGGGGGAGGGGCACTAAGGCGTGCTCGAAAGGAACTTCATTAAAATGAGCAAAGATAGTGCAAAAGGTCAAGAAGATAGCAAGGATGTAAGTTGATCCACTGGTAACATACCTGATTCGTGATATCGTAGACAACAATGGCGGCTTGAGCACCTCTGTAGTACATTGGGGCGAGAGAGTGATACCGCTCTTGACCTGCTGTATCCCATATTTCGAATTTCACCGTGGCATCATCTAGACAAACCTGAAAACTCAACAGATTCCACACCATCTGAAAAGCAATAGCACCTCATTCTGCGCCTTCAGTAAGCTTCCGGCCTGTATCTATGTCTATCTGTTTTATCAGCGTCCTTAAACGGGTCAGTGGAGGGACAGAGAACAATAAACGTCGCTGATCAACAGGAGTGATCGCCACATACTTTACATTGTGGATCCACTACAGAATTTTATTCTGCCGTCCAAGTACTTTTAGCAAGCTGTGAGGCCTAAAGTCTAGGAAACCTTGTCCGGTGCAATCCTAGTTGGTGCTAGTGGCCGCTCCTAAACGATTTCATAAGAACTTAATATGAAATATAGAAATATGTTGAATTCACTCATTTCGTAGAAGACGACTACACTAAAGAATTCGAAGTAAACAAAACAGGAAACATGAGAATATATAAAATTTGTAAGCTAGGTAGGAACGTTTACAAATGATTAGGACATGAAGAACATTGGATCCTCTGGGTCCAACAGGTTAATTGATTGATGGTGTCTTGACGTTTTTTTTTTTTTACTTTACTGATGTTATCGTTTTATCTGCTAGAGTATGATCTGTTCTCGGTGCAAATGTAAGGGTTTTCACTAGATTTACACCGAGAACGGTCCTTTTGAGGTTCCCCCTCACCCAATTAGGGATTCGGCAACCAGTTGGTACCTTCACCTATTTCTATATGCTGTTGGCTATCTATTGTGTTTCGTTATGCCGGAAAATTGCCAGAGAGCGGCCATCACCAACTAGAATTGCACCCCCTGTCCTTTTCAAATAAAATTAGAATGTGTCAAGTCGAAGTGGTAGGTCATTGACTCGTTAAATTTCCTCTAATAGACGCGTAATATGCAGATTATTGCATGTGTCATATCTGCGTTCAAATAATCTGATATCTTGCTACACGTAGCGGCAATTATGCTTCTGTCTCGACTTTAACAACAATTATGCTTCTGTCGCGACTTTAACACTTTTTACCTAAAACTAAAGCCACATCTCAAACTTTAGCGATATAGCACTCTTAAGTGTGGCAAATGTCGTTTTTCGGATGACATAACATGCCTATCTCCATATTAGTGATGAGCTTGACCTGCTACGATTTTTCCACTCAATTGAATAAAATTGTTTACCAATTCGACGAGTAGGTTCGAAAAGCATTATGTCGTATTTCTGTTGTGTTATAAGTTTTGTTTCCTTCGAATAGAGGGCACCTATGAGTTCAATGAATTATTAATAAATAAATAATAGAAAATGTGGCGAATCAAATAAAGTTAGTCAACCACTGAAGTTGCCGTAAAGGAAATGGACAATTCCGTGGTCATAAAACATCTTAAAACACTGATCAAAAAATGAGCTGCGTTCTCCAGCTACCCAAAGAACGTACTTTTCGAAATTTTCCGACGGATATTTCCCTAATAATTCTATGGGAGCTCCATACATAAAGATGAGGAAAGTAAACACCCTTGAAGGAAAAACTGCGAGCTGTCAAAGCACTACTGAAGATTCAACTAAAGAGCTTATTAATAATAATATTAATATCTGCTAAAAGTGAGTGGCGATAGAGACTGAAAGCTCTTGCGAACCAATGCCGCATTGAATTGAAAGCGCCTTCGAAATTGTAAAAATTCCAGCAAGGGCCTTGAGAGTCAATCCTGCTTTTGCTTTACTCTAAGCGTAGTTAGATATCTTTATGACGCGGGGGTAGCAATTTAACTGCCACCCTACTAGGTACAAGTAGAATGCCCAGCGCTTCCCAAATAAACGATTGCTTAACAGTGACCTGCAGCTGGATTCATCAACGACTTATAGAAATTTAATGGAGAAATTACAGCCGAAATTCCTGAAAAAACGCGAATTAAGGCGGCTTATCAACAGGCGATATGGTGAAATGTTGCCGTTATCAAAAATTTCAGCTGTAATTTCTCCGTTGAATTTCTGTAAGTCGTTGATGAATCTGGCCCCTGATCACCATGGTTACTAATCTACCTTTTAGAGTCTTGCAAACGCAAACGGTGCCACGAAAGAAGCTTCGTTGGGAACGACCTTCATTCTGCTCTTTGTAGCGGTGCTTTACTTTAGCAACTCTACGTGAACGAAAAAGTTATAAGTTAGGCACCGGAATCAGAAACACTAGGTTGAACCGCAACACTTGTTCACTCTGCCACCATCTTCAGCCAGCTCTCTCTCTCTCTAACCATAAGCTAAACATAGCCGCCCAACGGGTAACTGACCGAGGCGATCATATAATCGAGCGGAAGAGTTTAGCGAGCCATACAACTCAGAAATATTATTTATTTATTTGTCCGTCGTGAGTCACCTTGAAAGTAATACGTCGATAGAAAAGAAATCAATGAACTCAATCAAAAACAAATAAATACACCTGAAGGCACTCATTGTGCGCGTAAAAGTAATATATTGAAACCATGCAAGAATAGACCTAACCAGGATACTATCCCAACGGTAGGTCGGAACGGCGCAAGTGTTGTATATGAGCAGAACCGCCTCTTCCTGGGATGTAACAAACTGCAGGTATCTCGACCCCAAT
The DNA here is from genome assembly GCA_947359475.1 of Heligmosomoides polygyrus bakeri. NCBI lineage: Eukaryota > Metazoa > Nematoda > Chromadorea > Rhabditida > Heligmosomidae > Heligmosomoides > Heligmosomoides polygyrus. The sequence continues at coordinate 17,067,296 of OX375869.1, read as the reverse complement.
ACGACTCCGCAGAGTTAGGGGCGACGGAAATCGCGGGTTGGCGCCCTGTTGATTCACGTGCTCCACAGCTGAAGGGCGCGCGCGGGATGAGGGCTCGTATCGCGGCTAAGTGCAGGGCACAGGTGGCGTAGTAGGGAAGCGCTCGGGCTCGTGAGCGAGGGGTCGGGGGTTTGGATCCCGCAGACTGCGTTTGTTTTGCACTTTTGCAAAATCCATGTTTATCATATAGGTAACCTATCTAGGGGTACTATAGTGTGTTATAAAGCATGCTTACATATAACATATGCTTCCAACTACAGATTAACTAGAATGTTCACTTCTGTGTGTCACTTGGTTGAAGCCTATTTTGTGTGACCGTAGTTATGTAACGATAGATATTTTGTGCCACTAGTTAAAAGTTCTGACTCCACCGACAAGACTTCGGCCAAAAAAAAAAAATTCCGCTGAAACTTCGTCTAGGGGAGTTATCTGGGGTGCTGATCACGAATCTTACATCCGTTTTTCACGATTCGGTCCGAGACCACCCATACCGTTAACAAGGGTGGTCCAGGCAGGGTCACCGATTTCGCTGAAACATTATCTAGGGGTTATTTGGGGTGCTGATCACGAATCTTACATCCGTTTTTCACGATTCTGTCCACCTACAGTCACCGGCAGAAACTTTAAGAATGTAATCCTGTGCCTTCCTGTATCTATATTATCCAGCCGAATCGTGAAGAACGGATATCAGATGTGCGTGATCAGCACCCCAAATAACACCCCTAGACGAAGTTTCAGCGTAATTTTTTTTTTGACCGAAGTCTTGTCGGTGGAGTCAGAACTTTTAACTAGTGCCACAAAATATCTATCTTTACATAACTACGGTCACAGAAAATAGGCTTCAAACAAGTGACACACAGAAGTGAACATTTTAGCTAATCTGTAGTTTGAAGCAGATGTTATATGTAAACATGCTCTATAACACACTATAATACCCCTAGGTGGATTACCCATATGATAAACATGGATTTTGCAAAAGTGCAAAACAAACGCGGTCTGCGGGATCCAAACCCCCGACCCCTCGCTCACGAGCCCGAGCGCTTCCCTACTAGGCCACCTGAGCATTGCGCTGATCCCCGATACGAGCCCTCATCCCGCGCGCCCGTCAGCTGTGGAGCACGTGAATCAACAGGGCGCCAACCCGCGATTTCCGTCGCCCCTAACTCTGCGGAGTCGTATTGGGGTCGAGATACCTGCAGGTTGTTACATCCCAGGAAGAGGCGGTTCTGCTCATATACAACACTTGCGCCGTTCCAACCTACCGTTGAGATAGTATCCTGGTAAGACTTCCTTGATTTGCACCCAATATTAGAAGCAGGAAATAAAGAAAATGTATGTTGCACTGCGGACTGCAGGTAAATCTTGGCACTGCGGTGAACAATAATGGCAAGTTACTTCGAACTGTGTAGATATCTCATCCGGCTTACGCTTCGTTTTCTTCGACGCTTTGCGAAGAGAAGAGCATGGGGATATGCTACTCGTCTAAGAATAATTTCAAGCCACGAGAGTCTTGAAAGGGTGGTAATACAGAATAAAACGAAAGGGAATTAAACAACACCACGCAACGTTGTGCAACACTTCCCTTCTCTTCCATTAGATCACCAACTTTTCTACACTGCTATGAGTTGCAATGGTTCTTGGACGACCATTTTAATCCTACCTTTTGTCTAGGCCTTGAAGATGAGGTCACGCAGAATGATTTAATACCTAGTTGGTCTTGCTGGGACTCGAATCAAGGACCTTGATTCGAGGTCCAGGCCGGCTCCCCATCCGACTACCTTACGCGCGCCTCATCCGTTACAACAATAGCTGTAGACAACCTTTGCGCTCATGAGAGGAATTTATTTCATACACTGAACACTGGGTAATAGCACAGGGTTGGATAGGATCTTTCGCACCTGTCTTTCTCTATTTTTAACCCCCTTTTCTTCCCGACTGAAGATTCAAAACACTTATACCGAAGATTGTGCACTTTCTGATAGCTAACCTGCCTACAGCAAATCGGAAAGTACGCAGCGGAGTGCCTTAAATGGAATAACTCAGAACCGATCCTTTTCTTGTGATTCAATATATTATCACGCTGAATCGGAGACCCTCTAAGTGCACCACCTGTCATGTCTTTACAATAAACAATGAGCAAGCCTTTCACTGAAACACACATACCGTTTGTGTTAAGAACGCAGCACCGATAGTTGATTCTTGGTATTCGTGAAACTGGCCTTTGACGAAACGCAATACCAGCGATGACTTGCCTGAAATGAAAATGGAGATACCAACTTAGAATTGGCCCATCTATGAAGATAATAATAGGTTCATCGCTCAATTTGACAGAGATTAGATACATCAAGGACTCTATAACAATTGTAAAATTACAATGGTAATCCTCTGTGCAGCAAATGTTCAAATATACATCAGGAACCGTTCTTGAAGTGAAAAACTTGTGTTTTATGAATTTCGCAAGCTTGTACTTTCTCAGCCCTCTCCACGTTGACGGGAGAATGATCGATAGCCCTGGTTGAACTTTAGAGCAATCATTTTCCGATTCAGTATCGATACCACTAGAACTTCAACACTAACAGTATTTTATTGAAAAGGAACACTGGCAAACGTGCTCTCACTGCAATAAAACTATGCAAGCAACATCCTCTGGACCAGTGCTGAGCCCTTCTCGAAAGTTCCAGCTACAACACAAGTCCTGATTGGACATGGATACAGCGCATACACTGCAAGACGTTCGCTTCATGGAAAACAAGAACTCGGTGGAGACCCTCAAACATTGCAGAGTTCTCTGCACCGACTACAAAACGGAGCCAAATGTGGAAAAAATGACCAAGGGGTGGAGACAGTAAGATCATCAAGTGAATCCCACACAAATCGCTTTAAACTCGAAGTTATTCGCCAGCGCGCTGGTAGCGCGCTGAACCCTTAGGCTGGATAGAACTGATCCAGTCTTAGCCTACAGAGATCTTATATCAACTTACGGCATGTGTGATTATTCACCAAATGCAAGGTAATCTCCTTCCATCCCAGAAGCCGTTTAGCGACGCGAAGAGCGGAATTCAATGACATCAAAAACCATGAAAATCATTAGAATTCGTGTAAAGGATCGACAATCCCACAAGGGCATCACTCTGAACGCCAAGACACGTCGGCCATATTGTACAGCCCCGTGAGATAATCGCTCTACAGAACGTGTAGAGCGCTGTTTTCCACAATAAAGAACCAGCAGCCAATCACGGAGGTGGACGATCCACGATGAAAGCGGCAGATATCGACTTGTTGACCAGTATAATCAAGGCGTGCCTTCGAAGTTTATCGTCTTCTATTCTTCGCCGTGTTGTTTTTAATGCTTGGTCAAACCTGGTCGGATAAAAACCCGAAAAGTAGCTAGAAGGGGTTACGGGAATAACATCTTAACCGACAGGCCAGCTGAAGGCGTTTATTTATTGTAGCTCTTTAATTAGTCCGTCAAGTCGAAGCAAAGCAGACAACGCGCTTAGACTATAATTTCGAACTTGCGAACTCCTTTAAAAAAAAAAAAAAAAACGAAACTCAATCTCATACTCAAATATTACAGTAGTCCGCCCAGTAGCGACGTACGGTGCTGAGTGCTGGCCCGTGACGAAGGAAGTTGAAAGCCGCCTCAGTGTAATGGAGACGAAGATGCTACGGTGGACGGCTGGAGTTACGCGTTTGGACCGCGTTCGTAACGACACCATACGACAGAGGTTCGGTGTCGCCCCGATATCCGAGAAGCTGCGCGAAGCTCGTCTTCGATGGTACGGCCACGTCCTTCGCGCTAACGACGACACCGTGTGTAAGATTGGCCTGAAACTTGTGGTCCCTGGAAAGCGGCCCAGAGGACGCCCGAAGCAACGTTGGCTAGATACGTTGCGCTTGGACTTAGAGATGGCTGGTGTACACCCTGATCAAGCATTTGATCGGGAGAATCGGCGTCACCACACCAGAAGAGCGGACCCCGCCACCAAGCGGGACAGACGCTAATGAAAATGATGATGATGAATCTCATACTCAAATCTGAAATTATAGATGGAAACTTACAGAAAATGAGAAGGAAGACGGTTTGCGAGGTTTACGTTTACCAGAACAGGCCAATGTCCCGGCAAGCCAATGGAGAAGACCAAAAAGGGACCGAAGACCGAACAACACAAGCCGTGCCATTTTGTGGACATGAGAGAAACAGCTTGACTCTTAACGGTGTACCAATGCACGCCTCGTCGTGACCAGGTTCATAATCCCTCAATCGCTGTCGCGTGACAGTAACGGGTGAATCGAATATGAGACACCGTCACATACACCATGTAGACCTGTCAACTGCCTCCGTGCTAACTCTTTGGTACATTTCAGCAGCCGTTATTTCAAAAACGGATGCCGAATTCGTGCTCATCACCACACATTGCCGCCTAGGTGAAGAAAGGGCGAAGTTTTTTCGACCTTTCAGTAAAACCACAAGTGCCAGGATCCTTCTCAGTAGGGAGAGGGCAGACTAGGTTGTTCTAGGCTAGGCTAGACTGTCCTGCCTCACTTTTTCCATCTTATGAATAAGTGTAGTAGTGGCCATGACATTAGAGTACTCGGGCAAACTCAGGCGAAAAGGTGATATGGCATGGAGGGACGATATTAGCGGGCTATAGCAAGGCGATTTTTTGGTCCTTTTTTTCTTTCCCGGTCAGGAATGACTCTAGAATGCTTTTTCAAACGCCAGTGCAGAATAGAGCGAGTTATGCAGTCTCAGGAGCTTTGTTACCTATATAAGAGCAATTTCGATTGAGTGAAGACGCCTCTAATTGTCCGCGAAAGCCGGTCACGCAATGCGTTTCGTTGACAACCGTTAGGCGAGAATCATAAACGAATGAATTCTAGGGGATTTCGAAGGAACATCAAAACGCCATCCAAAGTTGCACCGGACTTCATTGATGCAGCGAACAGAAGTCGGCGCATTGTGTGTGTTTGACAAACAAAGCGGGCCCCTTGCACTAATATGGCTGGCTAATACGGCTTAGGATTTCACGTTGGCGCGTGCTCGACGCTGAGGGGACGACGGCGGAGAAGATGGTGTGCGACTTAGGAATTCGATTTACCTAAATTCAAGTACTGGATGAAACTCGCAGAGAGAAATTGCACTCTCCAGAAGCTAGCTGGGGTGCAAATGCAGGCTACGGAATGGGCTGCATCAGAATTCCCCGATTTTCTAATTCATACACTATTCCATTGTTGTAAAGAACAGTAAAGACCACCATCAGGTCAGCAGTAGAAATTCAACAAAAAACCACTACGCCACGAAGATGTTCGAAGTAAATTGGCGCCAAACGATCCTATAAGCCACAGTTGTCCGTTAGTAACCGCCGGAAATAGCAGAAGGGCCACCTGTACTAGTACGATTAAGCCGCTAACGTTCAGGTCCTGTCCTTAGTATAATTGCCGATAATTTGGTAGAGATCTGAGTGAATATATGGCGTACTAGTTGACGGAGCATGAGCCAGTAAACAAGCCAGAACTTACCAAGAATCACTCCTCCGAGCAGACTGAATTTATCTGGCCAGATGAACAGTTTCTCAATGCCCTCGCCTGGCAAGTGTTCTCATATGAGGACGTTTCTTCAACTCATAACATTCTTCTTCCCTACGACACTATTGGACAAATTTTGAGAAGCCATTCGAATTATAGTTACTGAGAAATGAAATATAAATCTAATGAAAACCGGCTTTAGGGTGGCTACAGGGGTCATTCTAGCTTGCCGTGAAGCAAATGCATGATATTTAGCTACATACTGCGCCCGTAAACGTATTAATCGAACTCCTAGCGTGAAGTCTACCTCAATAGGGCCACGTCAGCTGGGCCAGAACTCGAGTTCCTTTCCTTGCCCAGTTCTCTGCAGCGACATATGACCGACAGGTTCCATTGATCAAGAAATGCGGCATCATAGCCAACTGATGGGGTATTTGCAGGTTAGCATTGCAGGCTGGGTAGGTAACAATACTGAAGACAGTTCCTCCTTAAATTTCCTAGGCAACTATTATTTAAGAAAAATACCTGCGCCCAATGACTTAAGAACAATTTACGCTTTTTATTGTTGCCTTTTCAGTTTACTTACTGCTTCTTCCTATGTTTTTTTTTGTTGAGCACACCTTTGTTGAGTGTATGAAATAAATAAATAAATAAATAAATAACACATAATAAAATAGTTCTATGTTATGGCATTGTTTCTCAGGTTCCGCGATTAGAAATGTCGGCACTAGTTAAAGGTCCGACTATACCGACACGACTTCGCTCGAAAAAAAAATCGCTGAAACTTTGTCTATGGGGTTATTTGGGGTCCTTATCACGAATCTGACATCCGTTTTTCATGATTCGGATGGATAATATAGATACAGGAAGGCACAGGATGACATTCTTAAAGTTTCTGCCGGTGACGATAGGTAGAGGTTGGTATGGGTAAATGGTCGATTCATCGAGTTACGAAATGCGCGATATTGGCGGGAAAAAGAAAGAAGTGACTGTCAATATCACGGATTTCGTAACTCGATGAACCGACCACCTACCCATACCAACCTCTACCTGCCATCACCAGCAGAAACTTTAAGAATGTAATCCTGTGCCTTCCTGTATTTATATTATCAGCCGAATCGTGAAAAACGGATATCAGATTCGTGATCAGCACCCCGAATAACCCCCTAGAGACAAAGTTTCAGCGAAAAAAAATTTTTCGACCGAAGTCGTGTCGGTGGAGTCGGAACTTTTAGCTAGTGCCGAAATGTCTTTGCCTTTGTCTCGTTTTCCATGTTTTGAAGTTTTATAAGACGATCCTTAGGTAATGTTGAGCCTAGAAAATGTCACCTACTGGTCTCATAACGTTACAAGAAATAAGAATGGTAATAACAACGGCCCCAATGAGAAAAGATGCCTAAAGTGGAGACAATATATGGATATATCCTAGTCGGAGGGGTTGCGGACAGCTCGCCCCGTTCGCCCTGAATTCTCGCTCCTTAAAAGGACCCCGAAGAAAGAGCGTATGCCGAAATATCACGCGGCAGTCGCGGAGTCTCCCAGCCGGAAGCAAAACAAGGGAAGGTGTTGGGCAAAACGTCCTTTCGTGGCAGGACTAACGTCACGTGGTGAGTTGACCGGAGACTCGTCGGAGGGACGAATCACCGGTGAAAAAACGAAGCAAACTCAAACAGTGTGGCCTCCTCTGGGTTTGCAAATTACAGAGAAAGCCCTGTTCGTAGGCTCGTTCAATGACACTTCATTGTAAAATCGTTCACTTTCAATTCTGTCTCATTGTCAATCAGATGAAGTGCCCCTGCTCCCACTAGGATAAGCCTATATACTTTTCCGCCAGAACAACCTTGACTAGGTGGGCCGGTCAAGTAATGCGGTTCGCAGACACCCGCTGGACGAGAGCCTTCACCGACTGGATTCCCCGGATTTTCAAGAGAACATCAAGGTGCCCACCGAAGCGTTGGTCGGACTTCTTCGTAAAAACCGTCAACGAACGAGGAGACGCTGTTCGCGTCCCTCGAGCGAGGAGGATCCATTGGAGCACTCTGGCACCCGACAGGGACGAATCGAGACGCTGCTGGCGCCTGCTCGAGCAACACGATGATCAGCGGGATGAGAGGTGATACGGGTAAGATAATTTCACTCTTCCTGCTAGACGTACTGGAACAACTTAGTTTTCTTGGTAGTAAGCGGGCTGGTGCCCGCTGTTCACCTGCAAGGTATCATAAGACGGGTAAGTAAGATCAGCCACACTCCGGAGTTACTTCCCTTGCCTACTTCTGTGACAGAAGCCCCGTTTATTTGAGTGTTCCATCACCATGGTCTCATAATGGAGTGCGTACCACGCTCTTATGGTCAGTACCGTTTTCTTTGGTGCAGCACCCCCACTTTCTCGAAACTTCCATAGCATTGGACTTCCATAGTCTAGGTTTAGTTTAAAGACCTTTTCACCTCTATACTGATAAATCGTCTGTTTTCAGTGATGCTTTCGAGGTTTCATTCGCTTAAAATGTCAATAAAACTTCATAAAAACGAACTGCAACCGAGAAAAACTGAAATGAACGGGACGAAACTGACCAACTGCGCTTTCTCCCAGGAGGACAAGCTTGAACTGGCAGGTCTTGTTGGCGCCACCAGCGCGAGCAGCAGGAGCAGATCGGTTTGCCATACCACTGAAACTAGACGCTCGGTCACTCTGCGGAAAACCAACGACACGGAACCCGCTCGATAACCTTGAGAACCACGTTGCAACGGAAATCGACGCTAGACCGCACTACGAAGGGGTTCCTGTGAAGACGAAACTGCTCTGTGGCTCAGGCGGGAACCGCGGGCGGGCGGGACTCAAAAATTCTCGGAATTTTCCCGGTCCAGTCGGAGAACAAAGCTCAGAGACCCGCGGTCGGCGATGACACAGAAATCGAGCCAGCCCGATTTCGCTGCGTACATGTGACGGTCCGCCGTCTTGCCTGAGTATCGACCGCCGCTTGCACTCATCTTCAAGCTGTTCCGTGTCGGACCTTCAATGAAATTTTGCAGAAAGCGGCTTCCTTGACCGCGACTTTTGCATTTTCCTTTTGGAGCAGGTTCTGGCCGTCAGTCGCGCTTTGCTGTCTTGACCACTCCTCAGTTCTAAACGGTTCTGTGCGTTTTGCCTTCGCCACCAAACTCGTTGTTCAGAGGCTTTTTTTCGATTGAATAGTCCGCTTCTGCTCTGAATTTTCACTGCACGGTTCAGTAGAGACGCGCATGTTTATTCATTTGTTCATGTCTTCTCATTTGTTGGCAATGAACTTACAACGATCTCGATTTATCTACGTTCAAATTGGAATTCCCACATTACTCACAAAATAATTGAAAAAGACTCAAACTAAACATATGTCACGTAATCTGGCTTAATCTACAGTATTTATTTTGTTTATTATTTATGGCGCGTAGCTTGTGTGATAAATAAATAAATTTATTCATCAGACGTTCATCGGCCTAGCAGCCACCAAACGTCTGGTTGAGGGGTTCGCCCCGAGCCCCGAGAATAAAGCACCGCGACCGTTTCCTTTTCTTCTTAGACCTTCTTACTTTTATTCCACTGAAATACTGGTTTTACTGCATAGAATAGTGTAGCGGGATATGGTAGGGCAGAAAAATCGCAAAGCGGCTCGGCGGGCCACCCTGTACTGAGTGGTTATCCGCCATGCTGGCAACGAACATTATTGCCAAATTACATCAGAAATGGCTGCTTCAATTCACCACTGGAGTAGGACAGGCTAATTTTTAATTTTGTGCAATACAGAACGGGCATAGGCTGATTTTCATGGTGACCTCGCGAGCCGCTTAGGGCCTGTTCATACTTCGAGCGACAATAGCGCGAGAGCGACTAGAGTGACTGGGGCGACGTACGTAGTGTGGTGCACGTAATTAATTACGTCCGTCATCCCGGCCGCTCTTGTCGCTCGCTCTAGCGCCCAGAAGGGCTTGTTTATACTTCGCGACAAGAGCGACTCGTCGCTCGTGCAAAACATGCATATCGATTAAAACCTAGCGCGCGCCGCCGAAAAGTGTTCATACTCGGGCGCCGGCGCTGTCGCTTCAGTCGCTCCTCTCCCTCTTGTCGCCTGTTCATACTTCTCGGGCGCTGCGCTCTCTTCGCCAATGCAAAACATGCAAATCAATTAAAACCGAGCTAGGGCCGCCGAAATCTGTTCATACTCAGACAAGCGCTATCGCTGTCGCTGCAGTCGCTGCTGTCACCGGTTCATACTTTCTGCACACGATGTACACGCTACGCTCTTGTCGCTCTTGTCGTTTTCTACGTGTCCAGAAACAGATCATGAGAGTCACAATCCGAAGTACTTAATCAGCAGGAACACAAATAAACCTAATCGGCATTGGTCGGCCGGTCGATATCGTTTACTGTCCAACAGAAGTAATACTACTTCGATTCCTGTAGTCCAACGCATGCTGTCCCCCTGTACTGGTCCCCTTTACTAGTCCTTTATTACTTCCCCTTACTGATCCCATTTTACTTGTTTACTGGTCCACCCTCCCTCTTACTGTTCAGAATTCCTACCCACATTGCACGACGTCTTCGGCACGTCTTCTGAACCCCGAAGTCCATTTGACGACGCCTGCGGAACAACTCTTCTCAATCCTCTCACACGTTGGACGATGTCTTCTGCTCGTCTTCTGAACCCCGGCGCTCGACGCATGATCCCCGTCCACAGTCTCAAGAAGTCGTGAGAGGACAAATATTGACGTAATGTTTTTGATGTACTAAAAATTACCTGGCGTCATTGGAACTAATAGCACTGGAGTCGTTTTAACTCAATAAAGTTTTGGATTGAAAAATATAAGCACGTGCTAAGGGCCTGTTCATACTTCGCGACAAGAGCGACTTGTCGCCCATGCAAAACACGCATATCGATTAAAACCGAGCGAGCGCCGGCGTTGTCGTTCAAGCCGCTCTTGTCGCTCTAGTCACTTTAGTCGCTGCTGTCACCTGTTCATACTTCCGCGCGCTGCGCTCTTGTCGCTGCTGTCGCGAAGTATGAACAGGCCCTAAAGTAGAACTCCATCATCTCGAATGGTGACAGTTAATTAAACTAAAATAAGTAAGCAATTCGCACCAGAGGAAAATAACAAGACAACATCAACAACACAACAATACAAGGGGATCCTTGTTGGTAAGGCTAAGTCAGTACCCTTACATGGATCATATTGTCAGACACCACTTTTACAGATTTTCTTTTGAAGAGTGGGCATGCTAATTCTCTGTTAACTTCTTCTCTCTACCACCGTTAGAGATTGCCCTTTTATTAAGCTGCCTCTCAAATTCGCTTTCTTTGCAGACTCCAATAAGCAGGTTTTATTTCAGCGTTTGTATATGTTGCAATACGTACGCGTTAACTGTTTCATCAGATATCCTTTCGATCTTTGTCTCCATGCTCAACTCCCCATATCAGAAGCGTCAAGCTTGCTTAGGAGAGCGTTCATTTGATTCGGAAAGTGCCAAATTTTTTCTAGAAAATTGTATATTTTTATTTATATTCATATTCATATTCGCGAAGTAATGTTGTGTCAAAAGAGATAAACAACTATATAAACGAGACCTTCGCTAGCACAGAGTATGAAGAACGAATACAGAGGTCGGATTCATCGACGACTTACATAACTTTAACAGAGGATTCACAGCGGAAGACACAGATAGCGCGGCTTATTAAGCGATATGGTGAGCGATAAGCCCCATTATCTGAGTTTTCCGCTCTCTGTTAAAGTTGTGTAAGCCGTTCATGAATCCGACCCCAGGTTGATAGGAGACTAGTGTATCTCGAGCAATTGCACCAGTAACGCTACTTTCCCCTTGGAACGATAGAAGATGTCCCTAGCGAGATGCTTGTCCTGACCCAGAACGCAATCTGTCAGAAGTACTGGGGCTTGATGTCAACTTAACTCTAGACGAAGTCATTCGACCGAGACCGAAGGCGGACAGGCCGTTGGAGACCTCAAGCTAGGGGTTCTCCGGAACCTTTGGATCCTAAACCAACTAGTGCAGCATTGCTCCAAGAGCGAAATGATAAATTCCAGCACCGAGGCAGCTGTGGGTGTCGTGACATAATCATTAGCTACAAAGAGACGTTATCAATAGTCTGATGGTTCATAGCACTCGAGAAATAACCATCTCGGCAGCAGTCAACTCGGTGTTAGGCTCGAAGTGTGACTGAAATCAGGGGCCGGATTCATCAACAATTAAACCCGTGGGTATGCGGGGTATAAAGGATAGAGATAGGATAAGAGTCAGGTAGAGATAAGGCAAGAGTCAGAGACGCAGGCTTGATCGTGGGTATCTCTACCCCCTATACCCACGGGTTAGTCGTTGAATCCGGCCCCAGATCAGTTCACGTTGGTAAGGCAATGCAGTTGACAAGTCGTTTCAAGGAACCTACCAGACCGTAGATAATTTGCTCTCCCACACCGGAGAGTTGATCTAGACCTAGAAGATTCCGCTGTCCAATATAAGCGGGTCCTATGTCATTTAGAAGTGAACGCCACCTTTAGCTGAAAGAAAGTGCACTGTTGATACAACGTTTAAAAGAATTATCCACTTCTTTGCTGGGTATCAATCTTCTGAATAAGGACAAGAGAGGGACCCGCACATTTCATCGTTTGCTGTCAATGCTCGCGGTCGGTAGTCAACGAGCGGCAGCTATATGCCTGTTTTCTCTTCGCTCTTTTGATTTGTCGCCTCGAATAAATGTCGTATCAGAAAACCTGGTCCACTATAGCTTCCTGGACATAATTACAACTATTATTACGGCATTACCCCATTCTCGAAAGTCGGAGTACCACATCACCAGCCAAGCAACGAAGATCGATTACCGCCATTACTTCGTCCCCTTGCTGAGGTTGTGACGCAGGGGTGGGTGCGCAGTACCGCGACGATTCCTCTCATATTGCATGAGAACTCGTTCATTTTTTTGGAAAACCCGTCACTACCGCAGTAGGTTTAGACGCGGGAGTGCAGCGATGGTTGGTCCCAATGTTCAGCGATGATACTGCTTCAGACGCGTACTTCATCGTGCACACATATAGCCTCTCTTCCATCCAGGGACCGAATTCATCAACGACCTACGTAACTTTAACGGATAGTTGTGAGCGAAAAGCTCAGATTAAGCGGCTTATCGCTCACGATATCGCTTGATGACCCGCGTTATCTGAGTTTTCCGCTGTGAATTCTCCGCTAAAGGTATGTAAGTCGTTGATGAATCCGTGGACGAAAGAGACGACAGATGTGTGCACGATGAACTGCTCGTCCGACATTGCTGCATGGAACTTCTAGACAAACGAAGAGTGCTCGTATTTCGTATGTATTCGCTCTCCTGCAGGGCGTCACTTGGGATTTGATATGTACTGACACTTTTTTTTAAATAATATTTTTCCAAAATTCATCTATAGGGTTACTTGGGACGCAGAGCACCAAATCGGCAACCAGTTTCGGTGAAACGATAGATTACAGAAGGTTACGATGAATATCTGCAGGCTAAAGGAGTATACGCAGAATAACCGGCTCTGCTGCCTTTCACAACTCCAAAGGTCGAGGAGAGGACGAAAGAAAACGTTTTGCCCAAACATCGCTCACGGGGGTTATTTGGGTGCTAATCACGGATATGACATCAATTTTTAAAATTTCGGTTGGTTACGGTAGGTTACGGTAGATATGGGTGACTAAAGCTGCGCACGTTTGTGGGATCGCTTCCTTCTCCAATGTTGTCAGGCATATTTTCCAACCTTCGACTTCAACTTTGATGAAAAGTAGTACAAGCAAAGTGGTAATTTAGAAAAAGAATGACAGATTCGTGGTCAGCAGCTTAAATAGTTCGGACAGGCCATTCTAGGTATCACTTATGCCTTATTAACCCGCTCTGAAGTGACACTATTGTTGCCATTTCCGGACCACCCAGTGGCCCGTAGCAAAAACGAAGCACAGTTCTGTGATCCTCGTCCGATGCCCTGCAATACCATATAGGTCCCGCTGAGAATCTTTGGAGGATGTTCATGGGCTTCCCTTGTAAGACTGGCGCTGCAACACTGGAGCGACGGCAGCAGTCTGCTACATCAACAGCGCATTGAAGAAGGCACCACTACCATCAACACCGTCACCCACTAGTTCGCTCGTTCCGCAAAAGGAGACACGACTTTGAAGACAAACCTCGGTGGGGGCGTCCCCAAGCAATGGAAGACTCCGTCGTTCTCGACGTTGTCAAATAGGATTCGAAGGATACCACTCGGTGTCTAGCGACAAGAATCGAGTGACCCAATCGACAGTCGTCGGCCGCCTGCAAGCCCTCCCTTGGGTGCCAAAAAGTGCTGACTCAATGGTTTCCTCATGCCCTGACCGATAGTATGCGGTACACCCGCATATCCTTCGCCAGTCTCTCCTTCTTCGCTCGCCTCGCAAGAAGTTTCTTTAAGACCTGGTTACCAGAGGTGAGGGTAGGGTTCTCTACGACTCCAATGCACACCTGCCGTTTGAATACCTCGAGGAGAAAATCCAGCTTCGCTGGGAAAGTCGAACGTGCACCTTAAGAAGGCTCTTTTATGATGCTTCCGGGACTCAAAGGGAAATGCTGTACTACGAGCTGTTATCGCAGGAGTACATGGTCACTGCTGTCGTTCACGCCGCTCAGCTGAAGAAACATGCGGAAGATGTCCGGGAAAAGTGGATGAGGCGAGCTTCAGTGCACCTTCTTCAAAACGCCAGACCCTTTGTAGCTAAAGCGTCCCACCAAAAAATCGAGGACCTGGGCTGGGAGACCGTACCTCATTACCACTTAAAATTACCACTTGTTCTGCTTCCTAAACGCTTTCTTGGCTAAGAAAAGCTTCACAAAGGTTGAAGACTCAAGGCGGCTGCCGACTTCTTTAACTCCTGGTCTCCGAAATTCCGGGAAAGGGACTCGCTGTTCTGCCCTGTAGGTGGACCAGTGGTGAGTGACAATGGTGATTATATTGTTGATTAATATGTATTGTAGGTGAATAAAGAAATAAAGAAGGAACAATGAAAACCCTATCAAGACCTTTCAATCAACCTAACAGAAATAGTGCATTTCTTACACTGACCTAGTTAACTGACGGGTTGAGCACCTAACACGCGGAGCGGAGTTTGCGTATAATTTTCCAGAGTGAGACCTACCCTTGAGTTTGACCATGTGGATGCGCTTAATGTCAGCAACGCACAATGTTCTAGTCACATGGATAGACTGACCGCCAAAGTCTACAGAAGTACTAGAATCGCAGCACGATCCTACGCGATAGCGCTCGGCCACACATTGCAAGAATGACTCGCCAGAAGCTGCAGGATTTTTGTTGTGAAGTCGTGCCCCATCCACCGCCTTCCAGTCCAGACCTTACGATAAGAGACTACCACCTTTCCGTGTCGCCCTCCTATGCCGTGCAAGGAGAAGCGTTCAGTGATGAAGATGGTATGGATCGCCGGTTGTTCAACTTGTTCGTTTCACAGCCAGAAGGGTTTGACACTGTTGGCATCAGAAGTCTGCTCGAAAGGTGGAGAAGAGTGATGGTGACTACTTCGTCTCTTAATGTCCTTTTCACTTTCTGAAAAATCAATAATGTTTTATCTTACGAAAACGCCACGATCCTTCCGTACAACCTAATACTATCCATAAATTGGTAAATGGCATTAGGTTGGCAACTAGATTCGTGACTCTCAAGCACCTTCAACAAAAGTTTCTTGGGGAATAACGAATAATCATTTTTAACCAGGGTAGGATCCCTTGGAACGCGGGACCACTTCTTATTCATCAGCTAGCTAGTCTATCCCACAGCTGTAAAATTCCTCTGCTTTTGAGGCCAGGAATCCTTGGAGGTCCATTTTGACCTAGTCCACGTTAATAAATCGTCTTCCAACCAAGAAGTGCTGCAACGAACTGAAAAGGTGGAAGTCAGTCGGCGCAAAGTCTGGGCTGTAAGGTGGATGAGTTAGACGCTGCCAGCCGAGGTCTTCGATTATTTGAAGCGTCCGATTCGCAACGCCGGATCTGGCGTTGTCTTGCTGAAAGATGGTTTCGCCCCTGAAAAACTGTCTGAACCGATATAGCGGAGTGCAGCCTGCGTGCGGTCATGTTGAGAAGAGTGGATTTCAGCATCAATGCTGGATCCGCTTTGATGATATCCCAGAAGTTACCACCTTCTTGACACCAACAAACGGAGAGCGTTTCGTGAATCGGACGCTTCAAAAAATCGAAGACCTCGGCTGGGAGCGTCCAACTCATTCACCTTACAGTCCAGACTGCGCCGAGTGACTACCACCTTTTTAGTCCGGTGCAGCTCTTTTTGATTGGAAGACCATTTATTAATATGGACCAGGTCAAAATGCACCTCCATGGATTCTCGACCTTAAAAGTACAAGAATTCTACAGCCTTTGTTTGCACATAGACGACAATCGCGTTTTGCGGCAGAAAGTCGCCTGGGACACGCTTCTATGCGCATGCTATGAGCCACCGGTGGCTCACAATGTACCTCACGGTCCACTTTTTTGTCTTATGTGTTTTTTCCTATCAAACGTCGCCCAGGGGGTTATTTGGGGTGCTGATCACGAATCTGATACCCGTTTATGAAATTTCGGCCGATTACGATAGGTTACGGTAGGAACGGACGACTAAGGCTGCCGAGGTCATGATCACTGTTTTCCCCCAAACGTCGCCCAGGGGGGTTATTTGGGGTGCTGATCACAAATGTTACAACCGTTTTAGGTATTACAGTGGAGTAGGTTAGGTTATGGTAGGTACGGGTGATCGCCGACAGCCTAGGTCACCCATACCTACCGTAACCTACCTTAGTCCACCGTAATACAAAAACGGATGTCGGATTCGTGATCAGCACCTCAAGGAACCCCCTGAGCGAAGTTTGGGCGAAATCGGTGACCATGACTCGGACAGCCTTAAGGCCCCGCAGACTTTTGCGGCGTCGCCGCTGCCCTATGCTTAACCATAGGGCAGAGACGCAGAGCTCGCCGCCAGCGGCATCGGCGGCGTCGCTGGCGGAAATGACTTGAATCATTCCACCCGGCGGCGCCGCTCCAGCGTCTGTCTGTCTGCGCTCTGCGCTCTGCCCTTTCGCGGCGGGATCCAGAGCGGAGACGTCGATGCGGGCGCGCGATCGTCATCGGGGCGCGTTATTGTTAAGCACCAGTCGGTCCCGACTAGAAACAGTACAGTACCTCGCCGCCACCGCTCCCACTGATGATGAGTCAAGCCGCTGAGCGGCGCCGCTCAGCGATTTCGCCCGCCGCTCGCCGCAGAAGTCTGCGGGGACCTTTACTCACCCGTACCTACCGTAATCGCCCCAAATTTTGAAAAACGATTCTTCTATCACAATTAATTAGGAAACAGTGAAAACATCTATAAAAGGCCGAGGGCAGGAGTAGAAAAACCTGTGAAAAGGTACGAGTCACCGTGGCTCATATTGCCCCACGTGGACAGACACGTATGGGCCACCGGTGGCTCATATTGTCGTCAATATGTTAGTAATTCTTTGTTGAAGTTTCTTGAGAGTCGGCGAACTTAGTTGCTAACCTAATATTCGGCTTCGACTTTGGAATTCTGAATTTTTTCGCCGTCAAGAATTGTAGAGAAAGCAGTGTTAATGGAATTACACGGAAACTGCTAAGCGTTGGCAGACCAACTGCTGAATAGTTTGCTGCGTAATGTTGGCTACCTTTGGTTGTCGTGGAAAAATTTCTTTGCCGCGTGATTCTGTCCCTTGTCGACACGGTGATTCGTTACGCGCTTCAGCTGCTACACGTAGAGGTCATCAGCAACAGTGGGACAAGGTTTGAGCAGCCTAAACAACAACAGGCTCCTTATGAACTGTCAAACGCACAACAGAACTGTTCTTTCATGACCGTAGGCTCTCGGTGTCGTTCCTGACTTCTCAGTGACGTCCACCTGCTGTCACCTCATCTCGATGATGTCGTGACTGATCCACTTCTTATCCGATGTGACGAGTGAATCGAAGGAACTGCTGTTCTTAGCCTTGTGAACGAGTATTTCGAGAATGACATTTCGTGCCGCTACGTCGACATCGGTGAGCCTCCGGGCATCTATTTTTAGCCCCGAGCCACTTCCCTAGTGGCATTCAGGTGATTGGTGATGGTCTTGTTGCTCCAGCAGGACTTCCTTCAAAGCCTTCGCGTTGTCTGATACGATTACCTGCCAGTGTTCTTCTTTGACAACCATCTGTAGATGTGTGCCCTTCTCTTCGTCGTTAAAGCTTCCCTACTTGAAATGTTGGATCCATCTCTTACATTGGTGTTCGGTTATGGTGCTCTCTTCAAATGCTTCACGTAGGGTAACAACAAAAAGGAACAAAGGACGTGGTACTCAATCGCTTTTGGGTTCCACCACGCATTCTACTTTCACGGGATGTCGTAGAGGCAATTTGAATGCGTGTTTGGTCCCTGCAATGAATTGTGGTGACCAGTCGTTGGAAAAGTCAATGCTTTATCCTTCTCAGCCTGGTTTGGTACTAATTTACCGAATAAGGAGGAATGGAGCGCTCCTTTCGTCTGGGCGTGGAATCCTAACCAGAAACCAGGAATCGGGTGCATAAACGTCTAAACGTCTAAACCTTTCCCAATAACGAGCTAGTCCAATGCAAGTGGCATATAGACGATCGATTGAGCATTGCTTTATATGTATGCAGTCGCATCGTACATTATACATTATATTCTCAATATAAGGCCAAAATTACGATTGCATTGCAAAACAGCCAACATTTCCTTTTAAGCGGCCCCAGAGAAATGAAGGCGCATGCTCGCGTAATCGCAAGAGGTGCCGGTTGTCACGTGCACCCGATTCCAGGTTACCGTTTCGGATTCCCCGCTTTTGGCCTATGTCATACCTTCGCTCACCCCGAGCGAAGGCGACGAACAGAGCGATGAGCGAACTGTCTTCGCTAGCGTGAAGCTAGCGAATAGGCGCGCAGTTAATAGCGTTGTGTGCAGCTGCGTCGTAGCATCGCTACCGATGCTGGCCGACGCTCTGCTCAGCTCAGCGACGCGGTCGCATCGGTAGCGATGCCGTATCGCTCGAAAGTATGACACCCCGCTAGCGAGGCTTCGCTAGCGGTGGATCGGACAACTGCTACAGGCGTCTGCCCCTCCACAACGTCTGATACCGTCTCTTCCCCAATTATGTTAGTTGTCCATCGCCTTCGCTAGCGAAGAGCGATGGTATGACATAGGCCATTGCCATCCAGACCTTTCAACTCTCTGGAGTCGGTGAATGCTGCTAGAGCCGTCTATCAAGAATAAACACTGACGTGACTATCGCCACCGTAAGTGATGTTAAGGACTCATATGAAAGCTTAAGAAAATAGAAATTTTCTGACATATGAGATATATCGAAGGTCGTAGACCAGAGACCAAGCACATTACGCTCATGAGCCATACATATGTCTTTACGGTAGATTTTTGTTTTCGCGTTCTTTTGAAAGCAGCATAGGCATTTAGGCATTATTCTTCTTTTGCTAAATATGTATGTGCTGGGCTAGTCTTTCGACAAAGCTAGGTGCCAGTCCTTCGTTTAATTTGTTTTTAATTTTCAAATTCGGAGCTGCAATAGATATGTTTTTATGAAATGTAAATGGTGGATACGTGCAGCAGGGATATCAGAATTTTTAAGAGACCAAGTTGTTCGGTGATGAAAGTTTCATGATGTTCACAAACTCTAAAACCATAGTGAGACCACTCTGGACTCCTCGACTTCCAGTTTCCTCCTTGCGCTTTTCTTCCTTCTAAAATTGATGGATGTGTGTTCTTATTTTTCGACTGCACTTTATCTACTAATTTTCAGTAAGTTTTTTTGCGTTAGTTGCTGTTTTGACAATTTGCAAGGTATGACTACTATATTTGCTACTGTGTTTGAGCGGGTCCTATGACGTATATAATAAATAAATAAATATATAGAATGCGCCATGCACTCGTTTGATATTTTGCATTTTACCCTCGATTGATTGTGTTTCGCTTGAATACATGTTAAAATTTCTTCACAAAGTGGCCGTTTCAATTGATTTGTGCCTTTTTGAGGTTCAAAGCTTAAAAGCTCACATACCCTTACGAAAGATGCAGGATATCCTTAGAAAATGCAGGTGCTATTTGAAAGGTTCTTACATTGTTGCTGAGGCTTTTGAAGACGTTTGAGACTCGTATTCATGCGCAGGATAACGAGATTTTTATGGCGTGTAGATAGACAAGATTGCGCCATGTCCCTGGCTTGAAACTTTGAATTTCCGACTCGATTGATTGTGCATGGGCCGAATGCTTGTTACAATCTTGTTACTACTTGGCCAGATTAACCTGCGCTGTGTTTCTTTTAATGTTTAGAACTTGACAAATATGCCAAAGACGCGAGACATGCGAGTTTATTGATTGCACAATTTAAATGTGAACAGAAGCGCCATTTCCCAAGACGGATCCTGTGGCATGTGATGCAGCATTCAAGCTGAATGGAGAGGATAATCGGCGTAATTGCAGATAATGAGCGACAAAAAACGTTAAAAGACGCACAGCACAGATTAATATGGCCAAGCATTAGCGAGATTCTAACAAGCATTCAGCCCATACACTATCAATCTAGTCTGGAATACAAGGTTTCAGGCGGGAGCACTGTGCAATCTTGTCCATCTACATGTCGTAATAATCTCGCTACCCTATGCTTTAATATGAGTTTAAACTTCTTTAAGAGCTTCACTATCAGCAATGTAAGAACCTTTCAAATAGTACCTGCATTTTCTAAGAATACCTGCATTTTTCGCAGGTCATAGCGTGTTTTCAGGTTTTAAACCTTAAACGAGGCAGTAGTCAATCAACAGGATCTCTTTTTGAAGAAATTATAACAAGTATTCAAGCGAAACACAATCAATCATATGTAAAATGCAAAATATCAAACGAGTACATGGCGCATTCTATACCTCATATGTCTGAAAATTTCTATTTTCTTAAGCTTTCATATGAGCCCTTAACATCTTCAGTGCCTTTACTCTGAGCAAAGTTATCACCTTCCAAACAGTGTATACATTTTTTGAGACACCCTGTAGATGTGCCGTTATAGATAGAGTCGAGTTGTTACGTCTACACTTCCGACAACTCGGAAGGAACCCTTTAGCCCATGCTCAACTTCCTTCCCCTCGATATTCGACCACACTGTCTGCTGGCTATTTGGCTATTTTTGGCTCTTTCGCTGTGGTTGTTATCGGCTTATCAGCAATTTAAGCAAGTTTAAGTGCTTTTTCGTCATAATGCTGCTGCTAACGTTGGATCCTGTTCTTGTCTCTTCTCAAATGGTGACTGTTGTAGTTTACGTTCACATGGCGGTATTCTCTTATGATGTTCATGTACGAATTAATATTAATAATAATAATAATGTATCAGAAGTGCTCATTAGATGACCCGCCTTCACTGGTCATGTAGACCAACACCAGTGCAGGTCACACCTGTACCATTAATGCAATGGAAGCGCTGTTATATACAGGGTGAACCAAAATAACGTGGACAAGATTTTTCGTCATATTTATAAAACAACCAACAATTCGAGAAGATGTCAACTAAATTACAACAATACAAACATTAGGGTATGTCATGTTCAAGTGGCTTCGAAGTGGCCTCCCTTGGAGCGGGTGCAGAGGGCCAAACGTTTCGCGAATTTTTCGACGATGGGCCGCAGGTCGTATCTGGGAACAAATTCTGTTCGCGCATGAGAAGCTGTTCACCGTGGAGCAGGCGCGCAATCGCCAAAATGATAAGATGGTCTACAAAAGCTCCAGCAGCTCTGCTATCGTCGAACACCGCCAGAACCCAGAATCGGCCATGGTTTGAGGCAGAATCATCGCTCTGGCAGGACCCCTCTGGTTTTCATGGATAAAGGAGTGAAAATCGACGAAGATGCGCACCTGCGAGACATTCTTGACTCCGTGGTTCTTCCTTGGGCCCAACAGCACTTCGGTAATGCCCATTGGACGTTCCAACAGGACTCTGCTCCCGCACATTGTGCGAAGAGTGCGCAGGCGTGGTGCAAGGTTAATTTCCCCGACTTCATCACGCCTCAGGAATGACCGCCGTGTTCTCAGTCCGGATTTGAATCCGATGGACTACAGTGTGTGGGCATTTTAGAGGCTAGGGTCGGCGTCTAAAACGCCACCGCAGCCTCAAGTGCCTGAAGGAATCCTTGCGCCAGGAGTGGGACCGGTTGTCTCCTGATGACCTGCGGCCTATCGTCGAAAAATTCGCGAAACGTTTGGCCCTCTGCACCCGCTCCAAGGGAGGCCACTTCGAAACCACTTGAACATGATATGCCCTAATGTTTATATTGTTGTAATTTAGTCGTCGTTTTCTCGAATTGTTGGTTGTTTTATAATTATGGCGAAAAATCTTGTCCACTTTATTCTGGTTCACCCTGTAGAAGCCAATTGAACGGTCCTTCGTCCTGTTGCTATGGTCATCCTGTTTTACAATTGGAACCTTTTTCTCTGATTTGATAAGCGTATCTGTTTGAGTACGTGGCAGCGCAGTCGGAAGAGACTCATGCTGTCGTCTGCAACTCGATACCAGGTTCTTGGTTTGGGTTTCTCGCCCAGGTCAACAAAGGCTTCCATCCAGGTCGGTGAAGTGGTAGCGGACTCGCATGGAAAGGATGAAGCACTGATTTGTCCATCGGTTGGGCATCGCAATCCATTTTATAGATCAAATACTCATTGAAAATGCTTCCGCGGTATCCTGTAGAGCTAGAATACGTGGCGCATGCTAAATGGGAGTTATTAACGCCATCCTTTTTCTCGATCTTTCGTCATTATCGCATGTATTCTGCTTGACTGTGTCCAATTTGCGAGAGTCGTCCTCATTCTAAGAGTGTCCCGACCCGACGGTCATGTCATGGTCAGTGGTTTTTTCCATTCCCCAAATGGAGGAACATCGGTGAACTGTCATATAGTTTCTAGTCCTATTATTGAATGCAGAGCTGGTTTTTTTCACACAACTCTTGAGCGAAGAATAGCAGCACCCCTGTAAGAGCTTGTAGGTAGCTTTTGCTTCAGGCTTAAATAAGTTGAATGGACTTGTTTTCTTGAAAGCCTTGACTTTAAGGTAGCGTTTGACTAATAAATTTTCTTTAGTTTTGATTTTAATGTTTCTGTGCCACACGTGGTTGTCACGGTGAAACTTTATTCAGGCCCGACGTTTCGACAACTTCGTCATTTTCAAAGGCCTGAAAGAAGTGGAAACCCGAGACCAGGCACTCATCTCGGCAATGACTTACTGCTCCAAATCTGGCAGGTTCAATGCTTGCTACGAGTGTGAAGCTGAGTCTTACATTATGCCCAGGCTTTATGACAGTCGGACATGGATAGTTATTTAGTTTAGTTCATCTGTCAGTGGAAATCCACGCAAAAAAAGTTTTCGCGAAGCAAAAACCAACTAATGCCGGAACCGTGTAAACATCGTTAGTAAAACTTGTGCATATTAGGGGGCGGAAGTAATGAGAGTTAATGAGACTCGCCATGCCGTGCCCACATATGTCGTGACTGGGGTCCGGTTTCGTGCTTCTCGTATTTGTATGTTTGTTACGTACTGAAGGCCACCTGAGAAGTGACCACTTTCGCCCTTTCCAGAAGCATGCCAAAAGCCAGTCTGCCTTATGCCGAAACCCCAGTCTGACGAGTCGACCTGTGTCGCGCAAATCTCGCCCAATTCCCAATCCCGAACAGCCTGGACTCAGTAGTCACGCAATATAAGAAGTACGTCTTCTACCTTAATCCTGCCAAGCAGCGAGTCTGGGTGAGGGCCGGTGACCTGTTACCGAACTTCGTTCGGCAGGATGTTCACGGCGAGAAGCACCTTCTGAGTTTTGAGTCTGCGCCCGTGAACCGCACACTGGAAGCTGTTTTCCAAAAGCACGACGATGGACTCTGAGGCCATGGTGAACGAAATAGGAGAGATGGACCGGCGACTCGCACTTATTCGGTCTCAGCGCTACAAGAAGGTCCTCCTCTTCGACAACGCCGCACCCCATCGGACAAAAGTAACCACGGATAAGCTTGCTCAGCTGGGCTACGTTCACATGCCTCACCCAACGTATTCGCCGGACATCTCTCCATGCGACTACCACTACCTCTTGAGCCGATAGGACTTCATGTTCGGAAGGGACACAAGGACCCAAGCAGACCTTACAGCCATAACGAGCAGTGGATCAGCACTAGGCCCAAGCAGTTCTGGAAGGATGGGATAAGAAAGTTGGCTGATCGATGGCTGCAAGGTCATTGACCTTAATGGCGAAAACATTCCCCAGCACCGTTGAGTTGTAATTGAGTCATAAAGAGATAAAGAAATTCGCTGAATTTGTCTCATTACTTTTGCCCCACCCTAATATAGTTAGTATAGCAATGTAGTCGAATAAGGCAAATTACTACGGAACTCTGCAGATTCCTGTCTTTAATCATTTTTAACCGCTTTAACGATACACAATTCTTTAATAGGCTCTTTAATTGGTAGAAACGGCTTTATCCCTGTTCTGTATTGAACGGCTGGTTTTGGTGGTACAGATAGTTCGTTTTTTAAACGCACGCATCCTTATTTCCCAGTAAATCTGAACGCTCACAACTACCATTCGGCTTTTTTTGGCAGTTTAATCGCATGACACCCTAGAATTGCTCCTGTTCCCCAACATCGATGACGAGTAGGCTTGGTTCCTGAGCGAAATAGTCAAGGTCTAATTCTCTGCTCCTGCATTGAGCTGCTTTGATGGATTTTCTCATGTAAAAACCCCCGTTTCTGCTCTGTGATATATAGAGATGTCTGTGCAGTTTGACCGAGCGTATAAGATCTAAATGATGGCTTCATTCTCGTTGTGGGGTCTGCTGTAGACTTCGAGGAATG
The DNA here is from genome assembly GCA_947359475.1 of Heligmosomoides polygyrus bakeri. Taxonomy (NCBI): domain Eukaryota; kingdom Metazoa; phylum Nematoda; class Chromadorea; order Rhabditida; family Heligmosomidae; genus Heligmosomoides; species Heligmosomoides polygyrus. The sequence continues at coordinate 17,042,796 of OX375869.1, read as the reverse complement.
TAGGTTGTCTTGAAGAGCTCTTTATACATAGGTCGCCGTCACTTGCGAACGAGTTTGACACAGATCCTACATTCCCTTACAAAGGACGTCTGTGAAATGACCGAATCCACTCCCAACAACGATACCTATATGGTCTTGTATAGTATCTAACAAAGAGCGGAGTGGTGAAGTTCGTTTTTGATGCGGACCACTGGATGGTCCAAAAATCGCAAAAATTTGTAACCTAGTAACCCATGGGCGGGAGGTACATAGGGGGTTCGTATCCTCTACCATTCTACAAGTGCTGATTATTTTGCCACGCTCACTGTGAACCGAATTCGTGTAGGCTTTATAGTTTTAATCCATATATGGACTAGAATCTTCTTAACACACGGGTTAGCTCATTGTCTCCATTCCTCTCGTGCCCGCTGGTCAGAACGGTTTTACTAGGCGGCATTTTTTGCCATTCCTGGACCACCCATTGACCCGCATCAGGGACGAACTTCACCACTGTGCTCCCTGTAAGATGCCCTAAAAGATCATATAGGTCTCCATATAGCGTATTTCACATGCTTTCCATTCTCTAGCCATCAATCTGAACTGACTACCTGTGGCTTCGAAAATTTCGGGCCGTATTTTAGGCCTCATTTTCACTCCGAGGCCAACTGACACGATGCCGTGTACTATACCTGTCATCGCGTCGCTCGGCGTTGGGAGTACAAACGGAGCCTTAAACAAGCACAGAGGAACGTCGAGTGACTTCACGTTAGAGTACCGTTACTAAATGTTGGAGAAGTCTTAACTGAGAACACTCTCGCTTATTCCAACAATAAGTAAGCTGGTCCTGTCGGAGAAACCTGTCACAACGTTCTAGCGCGCTGTTGAAAAAAACTATATTCCTTGCTAAGAATCGTTGGGGTGACTTGACGGATGTACCCTGATAGCTCTGAGAGTACAGTGCAGTTTTTTTCTTCAATAGCACACTAGAACGTTGTGAGACGTTTCCCCAACAGGACCAGCTTGCTAACGGCTGAAGTAAGCGGCAATAATCTCAGTTAGAACTTACCCGACAATAAACGTGATGCTAGTCGACCTTTCTCCGTGGTTGCTTAAGGTCGCTTTTATACCTTAACGCCGAGCGTCGCTATGGCAGGTACAGTGCATGGCATCGCGTCACTCAGCGTCGAAGTACAAACGGGCTGCAGCCGAGGGTAGTCAGTTCAGATTAATGGCTAGAGAATGGGAACGCATGCGAAATATGCTGTGGGGAGGTAAACTGATGGTAGGTACTGCCCCAAACCCCAGGAGGGTCTCAGCAGAGAAAGAATGATTGCCTATCACATTGGAGACTATTCATCAGTGTCTCAGCTGTAGGCAGGGCCTCAGTCCTTGCCTGATACATGGAACGTTTCTTCTTATATGATGCTTTCAAGAATGGCATGTCAACGGGACGGAATTAGAACAGCCATGTATATATTCCAGACCGATCCTCTGTCTACCAAGGTTGTTAAACAGGTCTTATTTGGCTGATGTTGACGGTAAAGGATAAAGGACGGCGTTGCTCAACCCCTCTTGGGATGCGTCACGCATTCTACTTCTAGATGTGGGGAAGTCGTGGAGGCGATTTGAGTGCGTATTTGGACATACAACGACTTGCGGTGGCCAGCCATATAGAAATCAGCGCTTTATCCTTCCCAGATAATTGTGGTACCAATTCACCGACACCGGAGGGATGGAAGACTTGGTTGGCGTGGACAGGAAATCCGAACCAGGGACCTGGTATCGTGTGCACGCTCAGTCCACACCTCCTCCGACTGCGCTTCCCGCGCCCATGGCTGATATTATGGCGTCTTAACCTTCTTCAGAGCACAAAGGACGGGACGGTTTGCAAAGCTACTCTCCCAGATGTCACTTTCGCATTGCATAATACTATTCTAAGGATAAATATAGCAACAAGTTGATCTCCTATCTGTAGATCAACAATTTGTTCTCTAACTAAGTGTCGGAGGAGACTCACCAGTCATCCAGAGCTGGACGTAGACGTGGTTAAGTTCAGGCTCGGGTGCTATCGGTCTGAAGTGCTCTGCCAGTAGATTAGAACGCCCAAATTATAACGATGAAGAGATTGAGTACCATGGAGTACACTCACTCATTCCTCTAGTGAAAGTTGCTGAACATCGGCGCCAATCACTTCCTGTGTGGGGTGCGCCATGCTTCCTATTGTACAGGGTGCGCCAAAATTATGGCGACAGCACATGCGCAAACAATTTGACCTTTTATTCGGAGCGTCCGCTTTTTTTCGTGCTCTTATTGTTTTTATTGAGTCAATTAGTTTATGCTTACCTCAGTCAAACATAACAATAAGTCGTTTTTCAAGATAGTGAGGCGTTCGTGCCACCGTTCTTAAATCATTGAGCTTTACCGTCAAGGCTTCTCGGTACGCTACATTCACCACCGTCTTGGAGTTCATCAGAGTATCATGAATAGGTCCATCAGACGCTAAGAAGACCTGGGAACCGAGGATGATAGGATCCGGACGGGAAAGACACTTATCTGTTACAACTACGGACAACATTAGGAGGTTACGTGAACGAATTCGCAGGAAGCCGGCGCGCTCGGTCCGCCCGTTGTCGGGAAAATGGACATCATGGAGACGTCGTTGAGAAGAATCTTCCGTAAACTGGGACTTAAGGCCTACAAGAAGACCCACGTGCGCCCTCCTGCACCTTCAAACAGGAAGGAGTTTCAGCTCACAGAGCAAGAATGCTGCAAGACTGGTGCAAAGGCAACTTTTCGCCATTCATCAGCTTCCACGAGTGGCCAGCCAACTCTCCGGATTTGAATCCGATGGATTACACGGTCTGGCTAGCTCTGGAAGCCAAAGCCTGCGGGAAACATCACCGCCCCGTGGACCCTTTTAAGAAAGGCGTGGGATGAGCTCAACGTGCCTTACTTGCGTGCCGCCGTCGATGCTCCCCGAAGCGTCTCAAAGTCTATATCGATGCCGATGGAGATATCTTCGAATCTCAATGTTGCGTATAGTTTACAATAGACTGATAAACATTATCTCATCGTTGGTTTCTCGAAAGTACCGCATTTTCTCTCTTGGCTAATTGAAAACCTTGTTGCCATAATTTTGGCGAACCCTGTACTTCTGCGAACTACTGTGGAGGCAATTTCATTGAAATGAAATGTAGTATACAATACCGATCTTTTGGATTTTGGGCGGAATACATGCAAGAAACGGCCATTTTACCATAGCTCCTTTCAAAGTAGCACATTTGAAAAATAAATGTTACCATCCGAATTCATCCATTGAAAAAAAGTATCATCCAGGGTTTTAGAAACGTTTAGTTTTGGTGACCTATACAACCTGACGGCGGCGACCCTCTTTCTATCGCTCGAGATAATTGCACCGACAGTGTCCAGGTTTTATAAGTCTTAAATCTATTTTTTTCAAATACCAGTATATGGTACATCCATATAGTGGTATTTGAAAAAAATACATCGTACATGGTAGGATAGATCGCCCACATTGGCTTCGGATGGCAAGTTTCGTTTTTCGAATAGGCCCCTTTGGTGAGAGTTATGGGGAAACGGCGAAACCGACAGTTTTTTTGCGCCTATTCCGCGCAAAGAGCAAGAGATAGGAGCGGTACTATACAGTGACCAGCGTGGTGATCAGGACAAGACAGTACATTCCATGCCCGAATCTCGGTAAACCTTTGCATCTTTGACGTTGCAATAGACGATCAGTTTCTTCAGCGTAGCCAAGATTGGTGCAGATCTTTATTGCGGCCTGAATTTCAGCATTGTTGCCTTCTTCAGAGCCTGGAAAAAGTCGAATTCATTTGAGAAACTACCCTCTCAAAGTCCAAGACCATCAAGACCTTTTTTCGTGGTCTCTTAACCTTTTGGATGGGCTCCTGCAGAATGAAATGGCTTTTGGGAGGGTAGCTTCTCAAATGACTTAGAGTTTTCCAGGCTCTTTAGAAGGCGACAACGCCGAAACGTAAGCCGCAATAAAGTCTTGTACCGATCTTAGCTATGCTGAAGGAACTGCTCATCTAGGGCAAGGCAGTACATATTTTATCTTTCCGGGCAGGTCTGAAATCAAGTTGTTAGCTACTAGAAGGCTATTAGGCTTGGTTGGCCTGGATGTGAAGGAAGCCTGTAATCGTTTGGTAAAGGCCCCCACACACTTCTGCGGCAACGTTGCGGGCCTATCCTTAACATAGGGCAGGGACGCAGAGCTCGTCGCCGGCGGCGCCCCAGCCCTATTCCTAACCATAGCGGCGAGCGGCGTTGCCGCAGAAGTGTGTGGGGCCTTAATAGGGACGGGGTTGACGGTTTCTACTGACTAAATCCTCGCCTCCTACCTTTACCTATTGTGCTGAAGTGAAGGACTCGCCATGAGTTTGTCTACTTTCCTAGCCCGGCAATCTTGGTTCAGTCCCTTGGGAGTTATTGAGTGGGCTTTACTTACCATTAGAAGTATCAAAGGCACCGGCTTTATTACAGCACCGTTTGTCCGTTGTCGTAACAATGTCTTGCTCGTGAAGCAGGAAGACAGTAGAGTGCGCGGCGCATACGAAAGGTTCGGCGTTAGTTGCACCTGCACGTGTCCCTAGTCTTCTGCCCAATGAAAAGTGGATCTATCCTAGTGGGCGGGGGTAGTTCACACTGGACACGCGGCAAAGCTGAAGGCAGACAAGGTTACAAAGACAATAGACCTGCGAGAGTGCATTTCTTTGCAATTTCCTGGCTGGGAGATGCCTCACTGTTTACATTTGTGTCGTGTTTCTAGCGATTCCCCCCCCCCCCCCCCCCCACCCCTCCGACTAGGATAGATCCTGCAAAGTCTTTGCCTTGTTATCTTAGAGGTCCTAACTCTACAAGAAGGATGGACTGCACCCTTATATTCAGCGCGTAAATCTCCGCTATAATGTGCTAAATCAGAGGTCAACAAAACGCTTGAATTGGTGGTTTATCCCCGGAACTTTTGATGCATTTGCCTGAATTCTGAGGGTGGATGATATTCGTCACAGAAGGCCCGCATGCCCGGAGGGAATTGCTCGACGACTCGGCACAAAGAGTCTTGCAGCAGTGCGGCGTCTTCCAAAAATACATGCTGTGTACTTGAGAGGCATAATTCTTTATAAGCCATCGGGGAATTACCGCGAATAATAGAGCCGAAGCTGTGGTGATGGAGAGCGCTGTAAAGCTTCAGCAAGTCTGCTTTGTGGATGCATAGAGGGCTTAGTGTGGACGTGTCAGCGAAATCGGAGCTCAAGTGGGACATCAAGTGGAACCGTAGGCTTCTCCAGAGCGATGGATCTCGTTCGAAGGGTTCACTGTCTTCGTGTTGCTTCAGAGAGCATATGTTCCAAGTAGTTTCCAGCTTCTGGTGAGTCGTATGCGTCAGTGTCTTGTGCCACACCGGGTTTGTAGATGGATCATTATTATCGACCTGACGTTTCGACTTTCCGTCGTTTTCAAAGGCCTAAAAGTGGAGCACTGGTTTATGTTTGCATTCTACTCCGCCAAGCGCCTCAACTACCCTAGGATTCTCGACCTACCCCTAGATCGACCTACCCCTAGCCCAAATAATGGATAAAGGATAAAGGACGGCGTTACTCAATCCCTTCTGGGATGTGCCACCGCATTCTACTTCTACGGGATGTCGTGGAGGCGACATGAATGCGTATTTGGCCATAAAATGACATGCGGTGGCCAGCCGATGAACAAGTCAGCGCTTTATCCTTCCCAGACGAGTTTGGTTCCAATTCACCGACCCCGGAGGGATGGAAGGCTTGGTTGGCCTGGGCGGGAAATCCGAACCAGGAACCTGGCATCGGGTGCACGCGACAGTCGCGCCTCCTCCGACTGCGCGACACGCGCTCATGTCGCCTCCCCTAGCCCAATTAATGGAAAAAAATCCCCGTATAGGATCCACCACTGGGGGCTTATGATCGCCTTCGTTAACCAGTAGATGCGAATGGGACACACTGACAGGCAGCTGTCGCCGACCGGTCACTTGGAGTTCACAGTGGCACAGATGGCAAAAAGTCACTCTTAGCAGAGGCACTCATTTCAATTGTTCATTACTGGATTTCTTGTAAAATTCAGAAAGCCTCCAAAGTCCTCCTAGCCGAGATCTGCCCGTCTACAGCCAGAATACTACATCTCGTCTCGTCATGCACATCCATTCTATGCTTACCAAGTGGACTAGTTAGCAATCCACGCCTTTTGCTAGCTGGGTGTTCTTTTCCGCAGATTGGCAGAACCCTTCCCGTTTCACAATGTATTTAGCGTTACAGGCCAAGCACTCAATCTTGCGCCGATCCTTGAGTAATCTCCTAGTCCGCCATTTGGATAAGTAGCACAGTTCCCTAATATGGACTGCTTATCATAAAGACATCGATGCACGCACAGCTGCAGGACGATATTGTCTTGGTGAATATTCCCAATGACAATATCAACGTGTAGCTAGTTCGAAATCGACTTTATGATAAGCAGTCCATATCGGAAAACTGCGTTGCTTATTCAAGTGGCAGCTTGGGAGGTTGTTCAAAGATCGCTGGAATTTATGAGTTTGAGTTCTTTTCCAGTGACGCTAAATATTTTGGAAACGGGAAGGCTCTGGCAATACGCGTGAAGGAACATCTAGCCAGCAAAAGGCGTGCATTGCTAACTAGTCCACGTGATAAGCATAGAATTGATACGCACAACGGTCGACTTTGAGGTGAAGTGTAGCGTCTTCACCATTGATTGAGAGATCTCGACTGTCTGTCCGCGTGGGACAATATGAACCACCGGTGGCACATAACTTTCCCGCTATTTTTTGTACTGCTGCCGTCGGTTTTTATACATGTTTTTATGTTCCATAATTACTTGTGATAGGAGAATGTCCAACAGGAATAAGCAAGGGAATTGTCTTTGCTTTCATTAGATATAACGAATTAAAAATTTTACTAGGAAGGAGACCAATTCTACAATCACATCAGTTCAAGTCAGTAGTGTTCACCAAAACTGCACGAGGCTATTTGGGGTACCGATCTAGAATCTGACATCCGTTTTTCGTATTACGGGGGACTTGGGTAGGTTACGGTAAGTGTGGGTGACTAAGGCTGTCGGCGATTACCTACCGTAGCCTTCCGTACTCCACCGTAACACTAAAAACGGATGTCAGATTCGTGATCAGCACCCCAAATAACCCCACTGGGCGACGTGTGGGGGGGGGGGGGGGAAACGTTGACCATGACCTCAGCAGCTTTAATCAGCCGTACTTGCCGTAACCTATCGTAATTTTATCGCCGAAATTTCATAAACGATATCAGACACTAGTTAAAAGTTCAGACTCCACCGACAAGACTTCGGTCGAAAAATTTTTTTCGCTGAAACTTCGTCTAGGGGGGGGGGGGTAATCACGAATGTGGCATCCGTTTTTCGTTCTACGCTGGAGTACGGTAGGTTACGGAAGGTACGGGTGACTAAGGTAATCTTCACCGATTTCGCCCAAACTCCGGCGTAAAACGAAAAACGGATGTCAGATTCGTTATCAGCACCCCAAATAACCCCCTAGTAGAAGTTTGGGCAAAATCGATGGTTATGACCTCGGCAGCCTTAGTTACCTTTAGCTACCGTAACCTACCGTAATCGGCTGCAATTTCAAAAACGGATGTCAGATTCGTGATCAGCACCCCAAATAATCCCCCTAGACGAAGTTTCAGCGAAATCGGTGACCCTGTCTGGACCACCCATGTTGACGGCATGGGTCCTCTCCGACCGAATCGTGAAAAACGGATATCAGATTCGTGATCAGCACCCCAAATAACCCCCCCCCCCCTAGACGAAGTTTCAGCGAAAAAAATTTTCGACCGAAGTCTTGTCGGTGGAGTCGGAACCTTTTACTAGTGCCCGATATCAGATTCGTGATCTGCACCCTAAATAACCCCTCAGGTCGAAGTTTGATAGAAAAAAGCACGCAAAGCAAAAAAGTGGTCCGCGAGGGACATTATGAGCCACCAGTGGCTCATAGCGGGCGCGCATAGAAATGCGTGCGTGTCGCACTCGGGTTTCTGCCGCGAAGCGCGATTGTCGTCAATGTGTTAACGAGGGCGATCATCAGCACTGCGATGGATCCTATGAGTGAGTTAATTTCCTTCATTTGGGCTATCCGTAATGGTTCTAGGGTTGAGTCGAAAATGCTAGGGCAGTTGAGGCGCTTGGTGGAGCGCAAACATTAAACCTGTGCTTCGCTTTTAGGCTTCTGAAGACGACGGAATATCGAAACGTCAGGCCGTTAATGAAGATCTACTTACAAATTTCGTGTCGCACAAAATGCTGACGCATAGCTGCATGTTCCCTTCTCGTTCGGCATTGCCCTGTCTGCTAGTGTGTTCTGGGTTACCTTTGACTTCACAAAGGTTAGTACGGTATGGAAGAGCGGCAAATTTGATTTGGTTTTCGTAAAATATCGAACGCTAGACTTCGAAGCAGATCTTGGCTTCAGGTTAGGTTGTAGCTAAGGTTGTTAATCGCGTGGTGGCGCCATCGGAGGAGACGCCGGCTGTCGTTTGCTCCCGATTCCAGGTTCCTGTTTCGGATTTTCCGCCTAGGTCAGCCAAGCCGTCGATCCCTCCGAGGTCGGCGAATTGGTAGCAAACTCGCATGGAGGAATGAAACATTCACTTATCGGCTGACTGCCGTAACACGCCATGTAGGCCAAATACGCTTTCCACTTGCGACATCTTTCAGAAGTAGAATACGTGGCGCATTCCAAAAGGGATTGATTAGTTCCATCTTTAATCGTTGACCTCAAGGCTGAGATATGATAGGTCGAAGTCTTGCTAGGTCCTTGAGATTAGGAGGTGATCATAGTGACACATACTTCAGCATTCATTGATAGGAGGTGATGCATCGTGACCTAGTTCTTCTTTGAGCTATATCGTTGCACCCATTTTATCTCGAACTAATATTTGCGAAACGAGAAAATGACGAGCTTGAGTGCTGCGATAGGAGAACGGCGAAACCTTATCGGCACCGAACGTAGTAGTTTTATGAGAGTTACTCGTTAGTTATTAGGCTTCATCGCACCTTCGTTTGTGGTGTAGGGAATGTGGACCAAACCGTTGGCGGAATTCGTGATAGGTAAGGTAATGGGTTGATGATATTGGAAAAATTTACCGCCAGAGGGCAGGGTTGGTTTTCATAATATATATGTAACTCGGTGAATGATATAATTCAACTCCACCATTCGCCCACCTCCACGCTCTTGTGAATTCCAGTTGATGCTTCAATTTCTACCCTCTGCCCACATAACCCTGAGTAAAGTTATTTAGAGCGCGTGTAGCGCAGTCGGAGGAGGCGCGACTGTCGCGTGCACCCGATACCAGGTTCCTGGTTCGGATTTCCCGCCCAGGCCAACCAAGCCTTCCATCCCCCCGGGGTCGGTGAATTGGTGTCAGGCTTGTCTGGGAAGGATAAAGCGCTGACTTGTTCATCGGCTGGCCACCGCAAGTATGGCCAAATACGCATTCAAATAGCCTCCACGATATCCCGTAGAGGTAGAATGCGTGGCGCATCCCAAAGGGATTGAATAACGCCGTACTTTATCATTTAACCTTTAAAGTCGTTCATGAACCTGGCCCCATGTCGTCGTGGTCAATGCATTAGGCGGATTGAGTACAGGAATTTTGAGCGATGGTCTTCAGCTGATCAAAATTTCATTCCATGTTCAGCTTTCGGTCCTGACGCAGCGTAGTGAAACGTTGGAACTGGGTTTTCGACTACGAGGTCTATTCAAAGATAAGGATAATTCGAAATTTCGGCGTTATTCACTTTCTTGCTGGGACACGCCACGCATTCTACTTCTACGGGGTATCGTGGAGACAACGTGAATGCGTAATTAGACTATACAATGACTTGCGGTGGCCAGCCTATGAACGTGTTCAGTGTTCTATCCTTATTCTCACGCAAATCTCATTGTCCCTGGCGAGGCTGGTACCTGTTTACCTCTCCCGGAGAGGTGAAATGCCTGTTTGTAGCCGGCGGGATTCGAACCAAGAACCCGCGACGCTCGGCATCTCTTTCGACTGCGCTACCATGCTGCCTCTATTCTCCTGTTCTTCTCTTCTTACAAATCTGATCTGCCAAATAATTCTATTGTTTAAAAATATAGAAAGAGCTCTCCGTTTTTGTTTTAACACATTCGTTGAAGCCTGGAACAGCTGATATAGAGGCCACATGCTGCCACAGGATGTTTTGTTGCGATCAAAACTCCCGCGCCAGGCGGGACTCGAACCCGCGCCTTCTGCTTTCCGGGCAGCGATGCTATGCCTTACACCACTGGTGGCGCTGTTTGAACTCGATATCACGGCTGATACGCCTCGAGGATATAGCGGATGTTACGAGCCGTCAAACAGAGCCGGTGGTGTAGGGCGTAGCATTGCTGCCCGGAAAGCAGAGCATGCGGGGTCGAATCCCGCTTGACGCAGGAGTTTTGATTGCAGAACATCTTATAACAGCATGGAGTTATCCAAGTCCTGTCGTTATACATGTCTTTCCGTCCATCCGTTCGTGACAATTGGCAGAGCGGCCAAAGGGAAGTCCTCGCCTGCCAATCGGCATTATTGGTCACCGCTCAGGGTTAACCTTTTGTGGAAACCGTGTATGTTGGACGATAGAAAGGATTCACAGCACGTGAGCAATATCGATCAGCTGGCCATAATCGGTCGATTTCATTTATTTTTGTCCGAAGCAGGTTGCTCTATATGGAAGTAAAGTGAGTGCATTTGCCGGTGGGTAGGCTTCACAGCAAGTGAACGATATCGGTTGGTATCAGTCGCTGAGGGCGCGTGTAGCGCAGTCGGATTAGGTGGCGGCTGTCATGTGCATCCGACACCAGGCTCTGTCTTCGTTGCTCTGGGCGATTTTTCGCCCAGACCAACGAAGCCCTTCATTCCTTCACGATTGGCGAATCGGTACCGGACTTGTCTGGGAAGGGTAGAGCGCTGACTTGTTCATCGGGTGGCCATCGCAGGTCATTCTATGGCCAAATACGCATTCAAATAGCCTCCTCGACTTCCAGTAGAAGTAGAATACGTGGCGCATCCCAAAAGAGATTGAGTAACCTGTCCTTGATTATTTGTCCTTATCAGTTGCTGGACCGAATACTCAACCAGTGGTCAGACTGGCAGTTAGCACCGCTGGCTACTGGAAAACTGCGAAGAAAGTCGTCAGTAAATGCCATGCATGGTACGACTTCCACGGGATATCACGAAGACCATTCAGATACGTATTAGGGTGGGCCAAAAGTAATGAGACAAATTCAACAAATTTCTTTATTTCTTTATAACTCAATTACAACTCAACGGTGCTTAGGAGTGTATTCGCCATTAAGGTCAGTGATCTCGCTGCCATCGATCAGCCAACTTCCTGATCCCATCCTTCCAGAGCTGCTTGGGCCTGGTGCTGCTCACTGCTCGTTATGGTGGTCGAGCTCTGCTTGGGTCCTTGTGTCCCTTCCGACCATGAAGTCCTATAGGCTCAAGAAGTAGTGGTAGTCGCAAGGAGAGATGTCCGACGAATACGGAGGGTGAGGCATGTGAACGTAGCCCAGCTGAGCAAGCTTATCCGTGGTCACTTGTTCCCGATGGGGTGCGGCGTTGTCGAAGAGGAGGACCTTCTTGAAGCGCTGAGACCGAATAAGTGCGAGTCGCCGATCCATCTCTTCTATTACGTTCACCATGGTCTTGAAGTCCATCGCCGTGCTTTTGGGAAACAGCTTCCAGTACACCCATGGGCGCAATCTGAAAAGCTCAGAAGGCTCTGCTTTTCGCCGTGAACATCCCGCCAAACAAAGGTCGATAACGGGTCACCAGTCCTCACCCAGACTCGCTGCTTGGCAGAGTTAAGGAAGGAGACGTACTTCTCATCTTGTGTGACTAATGAGTCCAGGCTGCCCGGGGTTGGAAATTGGGCGAGATTTGCGCGACACAGGTCGACTCGTCAGACTGGGGTTTCGGCATGAGACAGACCGGGTTTCCGGCATGCTTCTGGGAAGGGCGAAGGTGGTCACTTCTCATGTGGCCTTCAGTAAGTAGCAAACAAGCATACAAATACGAGAAGCGCGAAACCGGACTCCAATCACGACATAGTATATGGGTACGGCATGGAGAGTCTCATTACTTTTGGCCCAACCTAATATTTCGTCTGTACAAGGCCTAAATCGTTGCCGTTGGGTGAAAGACGTTCAAATTTCCTCCAGTAGACTAATTGGATGATTGGCGTATCACAGCGCATCCGTCAGAGGGATTGCTCAACGCTGAATTTATCGATGTTGTCTTGCTGAGCTCGTAGCCAAGATTGTCATCCCTTTTATTGGGCTGGTCTTACGCTTCTACATCTTCGCCTTCGTTAGAGTCTCGAAAAGTGGAGAAACGTTTGTAATGCTGTCCTCTCGATCATCACTTTATCCTGTAGAGTATTGTACTGCCTCTCACTTTTTAGGAATATTATTGTTTAGGAGGAAATGATGTTTTGGAGGGCAGTTTTGTATTTATTTATTTATTGACCTATTTATACGTGGAATTCACACGAAACATAAGCAATTCGTGAAGGATACTAAAAGAAATGTCAACAAAAAACATCTTATGGGAGAACGGATGAACAAGAAGTAAGATCGATAGAACATAGATTTGAAATATGCCTACATTCATAGGAAAGGAAGCAATCGAGAGTTTCGGAAATGTCTGTCTAATCATAAGATCCTCTTATATTTCTTTAAGGAGTCAGGAATTTGAAATATTTTCGATAATTTCATGAATTCGGGACCAGCCCTTTGTGTAAAGAACGTTGCTCGCAGGCACATTTTTCGATCTTTTTTCAAGACCTGACGAAGACGAAGTCGTCGGAGCGTAAGCTGAGCCAAATAAAGTTGACAACAATCTTCGCACCAGCTTAATAAGGCAACATCGATCTGAAGCCGACACGCCACGGTTCATTGAAAGTCTAACATGGACAATTCCACGCCTACTTTCTTTTGTGCAGTTTCGGGAAGACATGGCTGAGCTGTAGGAGAGCTGTAGAAATCTTAACGTCGAATTTGGACACCATCTGCTTGGACAATCTTGAAGTCTTTAGGCCTCACCCTTCAATTGTGGACAATTTTTAATTCATTTCTCCTCCACAGACAGTTCTAGTTGCCTAGAACTTTGATCTGCTCCTTTGTGCTCCTTTTCCGATCTAGCCGTCGAACCGTAGCCGTGAGACGTTAGAGTGGCATTGTTTCTGACATGAAACCAGGTGCGTGATGTTTCAGATGTGGCGGTGGGAGGGTTCACAACGAGTGATTCTACTGGCGTGCGGCTCGTTCAATCCGCCGACGCTGATGCACATGAGGATGATGGAAGTGGCGCGCGATCACCTCGAGCAACACCTCAACTGCACCGTCCTCGAGGGTCTCATGAGTCCGGTGGCCGACACGTTCAACAAGCCGAACCTCGCGCCTGCCCACCACCGCCTGGCCATGGTCGAGGCGGCGACGTCGCAGTCGTCGTGGCTGCGAGCCGACGGCTGGGAGTGCGGCCAGAAGTCCTGGTCGCGGACGCTGTCCGTGCTGCAACATCACGAGCGGGACGCGAGGAGTCGCCTGCAGGACGACGTGCGCCTCGCCCTCGTCGTCGGCGGCGACGTCGTCGAGTCATTCACGCGGATTCTGCCGAACGGCGAGAACCTCTGGAATCCGAGCGACGTGCGAGACATCATCACCAAGTTCGGTCTGATCGTCATCGGACGCGAGGGCGCCGACCCGATCCGCACACTGCGCTCCATGTCCGCGCTTCGAGACGTCGTCGACCAAGTGCTCATTCTTGCCGATGACATCTGCCCGTGTAGCATTAGCTCGACGAATATTCGAGCGGCCGTCGCGGCTCGACGCTCCATTATGTTCACAACTCCTTTCGCAGTGGTCGAGTATATTCGAAAGGCTGGCCTTTATAAGAATAACACTCCCTTGACCCAGCAACCTTCTAAATGAAATGCCTTTTAATATGACTCTATGGTACATTGTACATTCTGATGCTTCTGATAGCGACGAAAATTTCTCTGAGGACTGTGGGACTCAAAAAGACAGTCTCAAAAAGACTTTAAAGTGTGTCATCCTGTTCCGCGGTAACCAAGAGGGGTTTTGGACCCCTGCATCAGCACAGGGTTAACCATAGCGGAAAATTAGCCCCGCCTTTATTGGTCTCTTGTGAATTCTGTGCCCTATCTGTGCGGGTAATCTTATAGGAACCTATTACTTCACGTGTAAGCCTTATCAGAGCGGATCTCTGTCCCGCTTGGGACGTCATTGTGCTCAGGAAATGCATTTTTGATTATGCTAATGGTGCTCATACCCTCCTAGTGCCGCACTTTGAGTTTTATATGCTTAGAAGCGAGCTATTTTTCCTAGAAAGCTCTTGTTGTCCTTACTCCAAGCCTAAAGGACCTTGAAAAATTAAAATAAGCACTACCCGAAGGGTTTGTTTGGTTTTCAGTTCAGAAACTTGGTAGCTGCGGAATTGGGGATTAAGTAATTTTAGGGTGTCGGTGAGCTTGAAAAGCCTTTGTGGGACCGTTGGTTTCCTTAGCGATCAAAAGGCTCAGCACCCTTTTCTAGAAACAACTCCTACCCGTGGCAGGTTTAGATGAGATTCAGAATTCAGAATGTGACTGAAATAGTTTAAGTATATCTGAATCGTATTAAATTCAACCCATACTCAAAGATGTCCGCCAGGAGAGGTTCCTGGCTTGTTAGTCGGCCCCCAGCTCCAATATGTACTAGAATATTACTTAATTTCTGCCCTTAACAAGTGGATCGCTTTCAGTCATGCAATAAGCGCTAAAAGAGGCCTGGTGAATTCTGTTTTTTCGAATATTTGGGCGTTTCAAGGTGTCAGGATTTTCAGGGAACTCTCAGGGAGTTAGGAGAATAGGTAGAGAAGGATTAGTAGATTTTTTTTGATTTCAAAGGCTTTAACCTTCATTGCTTCACGCTATGCTCAAGTGCCTGAGATCGGAGAAGCGGCTCGAGAAGGGTTTAGACCTCAAGCAGGCCGTGGTACTGCACGGGTCTAGAAGCCACACTGCGATTTCGAAGCTCTCCTTCCCGAATAGGGTTGATCTCTCAAGCGTCCTTCAGCTAATAGCTAAGTCAATATCTAAGGATTCATGAGCTCATGCTTTGTGAAAAGGATGAAGACCCGCGGTAATAAATCCTTGTTTGGGGTGCGCCATGCATTCTACTTCAAGAGGTATACCTTAATGCTCCTGCCTTTCAGGTTTATACTCTACCAACGTATTGGGTTAAGCTGGTAGTGTAGTAACCTCTATGAGTGTTGGACAAACTTTCGAGTCCCGCGTGGTGCAAAAAACTTGAACCACACGACCTTGCGGTATTCGCTTGTTTCGTTGTCGGATGCGAACTGTGTAGAAACATGGCGTTCGAGAAAGAAGTTTTCGGGGTAGGGGATTTTGGCGTGTTTTGAAGGAGTTCAGTGCCGTATTAGTCTCACTTTTCTCAAGAAATTTTCCAGTGAACTGGATTTAACTCTAATTAAGATGAATAAGCAATGTGTCGAAGTTTTATTCTGACCGCTGAGCTGACTTCCTCATCTTTTAGGTTGACTTGAACGTGCGTTTTTTTCGTTGTGCAGTTTTATGTGCCACTTGTGTTCTGCATCAGAAATATAGACCATGATGTTCCACTTTCAATGAATATTCGCAATTCTGAATGAACGATTTCGACTTCGCGAGTGCTATGATGGTGTTGAATGCGTCTGAACCACGCCGACGATATCTTCTTCTTCTTCTTCTTCTTCTTCTTCTTCTTCATCATCATCGTGTTTGCGTTTATACAGAGTGTCACGTGAAATAAGCGGTCATTCTAGAGCCGTAGTGTGTCACTATTTTGATGCTTTATTTGGCTGTCGGGCAAGACTGATATTCGCTTTATTGAGGCTAACGTTTCGGTGTTTTTACCGTTTTCAGAGCCTGGAAATTCGATATCATTTAAGACACTACCGTACTGCTAAATGCCTTCGACGTTCCCAGGCTCGGCTTTACTGAGGCTAAGGTTTCGGCGAAGCATTGAAGCGTTGGCTTCCAGGGCATTTGATAAGGTGCCGCACACCAAACTACTGCGAAAACTTGACTACTTTGGCATAAGAGGCCAACTCTTGAAATGGTTATCATCATACTTGCGGGACCGGCACATGACAGTAAAGGTAGGTAATAGTTATTCTGATCGACATTCTTGTCCTAGCAGAGTCCCTCAGGGTGGATTGCTATCTCCACTATTGCTTTTAGCCTACACTGCTGATTAACCGAAAACTCTAAAAGCTCATCCAAATTTGGAGGTTAGGATGTTTGCGGATGACATAAGAATTTACTGTACCTACCACCAGCCTTGTGACCAAAATTTAGGTAATGACTATATTTCACAATCTGTTCGGAAAAGACGGAGTGGTCTGACAAGTGTGAAATTCCTGTTAACCTCAATAAAACCTCATTTACATTTAGGTCCTCCTCCAATACCCAGATACAGTTTCAACAACTTTGTGCTAAGACAGGACGAATGTGTTAGAGATCTGGATATTTGGTTGACTCTTCCTTAAAGTTCAGCAAGCACATAGAAACCGCTACAAGAAAGGTACTATCATCGCTTTTTCTAATTCTAAGGAATGTACAGTGCAACGACCCCCTTTTCTTATCAAATTGTATAAAATGTATGGTACATGTCGCGTAGGTAAGCAGCATTGGTACGTGGGAGTGCGCCAGCCAATAATATCCAAGCAGAGCACAGCCCGAACACGTGCCAGCCCATCAGAGTACCGACTGAATACGTCCTCTCAGAATGGCATTCCCATTCAATGCGGTCTGATTGGTTTAGGCGTTTCCAGCTACCAATGCTGCTCACCTACGCGGCATATACCAATGTATGTCTTACCACACTTGGAGTACGGCTCTACTATTTGGAATGTTAAGAAATACCTGCAGCAATTAGAAAATTTTCAAAAAATTTTCATCAGAATAGTTTACTGTGGAGCATTTCCCGATGCAAATTACCCGTGAACTTTACCATCCTACAGTGAACGGCTTCATTTACTCTGTCTACAAAGTATGAAATACAGAAGGGTTGTTAAAGATTTAGTATTTTCCTTTCGCATTTTCGCATGGAAGTTAAATTGAGGGCCAGTAAATACTGGATATTTAAGCCAAGTCGTGGAAGAGCAACAGTTCTAGCAATACAACACCGTAAGTTGAACCGTCCCATCGGAAGCATTGCATTTAATTCATTCTTTTTGCGAGCCGCTAGATGGCTTAATCAACTTCCACAGCATTTGATTTCATGTAGAAATTCTCAGGACTTCAGAAATAAGTTGCACAATTAAATGTTTTACAAATACTTCGGACTGAGGATGTGAAGTAAATGGATGTGTGGTTTCTGGTTCCGGACTATCCCGACAAATCTATCTGACGTGACGACAACTTTTATCATAATAATAATACGTATAATATATGTACCTAAGATCAATGAAGTTCAGAATGAAGAGATCTTGATTATCTCGGCATACGAAGCATGACGCTCGCTCTTCATTTATGCTGCTACACGAAGAAAACAAGAAATCAGTAGAAGAAGACAGGCCACAATAATTATACCATTTCTATTAGGTTGTAACGAAATAAATGGCACTGAACCACTGTAAATTTAAACAGTTAATATCTCGGCTTGTAGGCAAGCTTATTAATCGAAATAAAAACCTTCTGATTCTACACATCTTTGCCAACGTGACACAAGCTTTTTTATCCCAGTAGCATAAAAATCAGAAGTTCTGGAATTGACGAAATCTTCGAAGGCACTCTCGGCATCCTGTTGGTATTTGAATAATTTCCCTACCAAGAAGTCGCCAAGATGCGTGAAGAAATGGTAGTCTGTTGGGGAGAGGTCGGGAGAAAACGGAGGATGTGGTAGAGTTTCAATGCTCAGCTCATTCAATTTCTGCAACGTCATTCGTGCTACATGGGGGCGAGCATTGTCGTGCAGAAGGAGAACTCGCCTTCGGTTTACCAAGGCCGGCCGGATATCCTTCAACTTTTTCATCATTTCTTCAATTTCAATGCAGTACTTCTCTGCCGTGGTGGATTCACCGGGAGGAAGCTGTGGTGAATAATTCCCAGCGAACACCACCATACTGTCGCCATTACTTTCTTTTGGTGCAATTCCGGCTTCGCAAAAACCTTGGGGCTCTCATCGCTGTCCACCCACTGTGCCGATCGTCGCCTGTTGTCGTACATTATCCATTTCTCGTCACAGGTTACGATGCGATCAAGGAATGGGTCCGTTTCGTTCCGTAGAAGCAGTGCGGACGAGATCTCATATCGTCGGTTTCTTTGCTACTCAGACAGCTCGTGAGGCACCCATCTTTCCAGCTTTTTGGTCTTTCCAATTTCCTTCAGATGCCGGGCAGCTGTGTCGTGACTGACGCCAAGAACCTTCGCTATCTCCCTGGTACCTTTGTGTGGATCCTCCTCTACCACATCTCTCAGCTTGTCCTCATCAACATCACTATGCCTCCCACGACCTTCATGTTCTTCCAAGCTCTCATCTCCATTCCGGAACTTCTGGTACCAACGATACGCCGTCCGAATTGTGGAACATCCTTGACCGAATGCGGCGCTGATCTTCTCGTCCGCCTCCTTAGCTGTAGTGCCCAGCTTGAATTCATACAAGTAAATGCCTCGGATTACCCTTTTGTCCATCTGCAAAAAAGTCAATAAAACTCTAAAGTTTTCCCACTTTTACATAGAAAATTTGGTACTCTCCGGTAGAGCAAAGTTTGCGCTTCTAAACGATATGCCACATGTTACGGTTTGTTCTTGATCAAACGCGTAAAGACGCGCCAAAAAATGGCGCGAGCCAGTGCCATTTAATTCGTTACAACCTAATAGCTCAATACTCGAGACGGACTACCTTATTATTATTAGTTAACGCTAGCATCCTATTATAAAGATAAATAATAACAGTCCTTCAGACGTTCCCGACATTGCTCTCTTACGCTCATGGGCTCCGATATTTATATCGATAGTGTTCAATTATTCTCGCGGACTATAACAACGACGCTATCTATATCCATATTGCTCGGCTGTTCTCGCGATTATAACGGCTATACTGCCTACATATCTAGATATCTATATCTGCATATATATATATTATTTATGGCGCACAAATATGTGCATTGTAATAAATAATAAATAAAGCCGATATCAGACTTGCTCGTCAGCTAAACAGGACATTGCCTGCCAAAATATATTAACTTCTGTAAGCTACAATAGAGATCTGGAGCTCGTATGAAAGTGAAAGGAAATAGAAATGTTGCAACATGTGAGTAGCAAGGGTTGCGCCGTGCACTCGTCCAAAGTGTAGCGTTTTCGACTGTATTGACTGTGTATGGTCTACCTCCCAACAACTCCGCGTGGACTGTATCGCTGCCTTAGATTTTTCTCAAGCCAAGAACTAAGCATCAATACATTCTACGTCCCACCGTCGATGAATCTCGGCATCTTTGTCGTTATGTTGGATGAAAGTTGTTTGAGTGGATCCAAGATAGATCTTTAGTACGGCTTAGGTTCGGCATTGTCGCCTTCTTCAGAACCTGGAAAAGTCGAAGTCATTTGAGAAAGTACCCTCCCAAATGTCATTTCGTTATGCAGAAACCCATAGAACGACCAAGAGACCACGAGAAGGATGCCGCGAGAATCTAAAACAAGGCCAATCCCAGATGCGAACAAAAGCCGTACACCGTCACCCAAGCTGGACGAAAGACAGCTTTTTGGATGGGTTGCTGCAGAATGAAATAGCCTTTGGGAGGGTAGTTTCTCAAACAACTTCGAGTTTTCCAGGCTCTGAAGAAGGAGAAAAGCCGAAACGGAAGCCGTAATAAAGACCTGTCTCAGTCTTGGCTACGCTCAAACAATATCTCGTCGAATATAGGCAACAATACACTAGAACTTATCGCAGATTAGGCGTAGTCAAAAATGCCAGCAGTGATCGAAGAACATAGCCTTGTTGCTTATCAGCATCAGCAAGATTATCAGCAAGCGTTAGCAGGAGAATGGAGGCAGAAAAATACGGGGTAACGAATGAGTTCCTGTTGCGACATTTGGGGTGATTTCTACGCTGTTTGTGATTACGTCAATTTTATGTGTTCGTATGCATGTTGTCAATTTACCAACGAAACCTATTGCGTTCATTGCATGTCTGCAAAGAAATCTCTATACGACCGCCTTTCGCTTTCCGAACAAATTGTCGCTAACGGTTGCGTGGATGTCGACACTTTATCCTTTCCGAGCTTTGAGAAGATGAAATCGATTAGGCGGGAGGAGCCTTGGAATTTCAGTTACAGCCCGCATGTTTTTACTAAATTCTAGACAGTGACAGGGCCACCCGGTGAAAACTTTGTGCGCTATCAATAGCAAGAGTGTTCCATGTGAAGGATGAGCTGTTACAACGATATTTTGTTGCGATCAAAACTCTACCACCAGGCGGGACTCGAACCCGCAGCTCCTGCTGATCGGGCCGAAATGCTCTACGCCGTTACACCACCAGAGCTGTTTGATCGAATGTTGCTGATGTTTCAATCAAACCATCAACAGCGCCGGTGGTGTAATGGCGTCAAGCATTCCCTCCCGGTCAGCAGGAGGTGCTGGTTCGAGTCCCGTCTGGCGGTAGACTTTTGATCGCAACCAAGCATCGTTGTTACAGCCTACAACCTCGACAGCAGCCATTATAGCCTTATAGAAGCTTACCTGCATCATTCAGGAGGTAATTTGAATTCGTATTCGGGCTGTATAATAAGCTTGTAGGTCCATGTACAAGTAAGTGGTATCTGAACCAAAAACCACGAACTGGGTGACACGTCATGGCGGGCGCCTTCTCCGACTGAGCTGCTACTCGCTCGTTTCATACGCACTAAATATACTAACTTGCTCCAGATATACCATTTCACGTCAAATTGGACGTTTTTCGCATCAAATTAGACACCGTTCTAAGCAAGCGTGGCGTTTATGAAATCAAATTGAACTTCTTCCACAAATCATAACAAGCGAATCCAGATGAAATCAGGGCGAACTTGTCAATATGAATTTTTTGTTTTGGAAAAATTTGGTGTGACGTGACGTGGAAAAATTATAATTCACCTGCCATAAAGGGCGAATTACGGCATTTAGAAGATTAGGTTATAAATTTCCTGGGAATGGATTAAAGCTTCTTTAAAGAGTTTGAAAGCGGAAGTTTTGAATTTATTGAAAGAAGAGATCGCGCCGTACACTCGTCAAGCTTGCCGGAACCTTCACTCCGTTGATAGTATAAATGCTACTTATTTGACCTGCTCGGTGAGGATATGTGTTGTTAACCTGTCTTTGTTGTACTGTTAAATAGTGCATAGCTCCACTCAAGCAGTTTTTGGATCTGTCCTAGTCCGGGGGCCACATAACTAAACGTTACGTAATAAATCGATTTGAGACTTACCGAGGACCCCTGCAGAACAAAATAGGACCTAAACTAGAAAAATTCACGAAGAAAAAAAAAACGAAAAAATTACATTTGTTTTCGTCGCAATTGTAAGTAGGCAAAGTTATGTGTCCTCCTCACCATGTTAGATCCTGGTTATAACATGTCAGGCGGCGGTCAGCACGCGGCATGCGGCTTTATGCGTCCTCCTCACCATGTAAGACCCTGGTTATAACATGTCAGACGGTGGTAGCGGGTGGCAATCCTCCAATGTGTTGCTCTTTGCCCGCCGAGACGGTTGTAAAACCGCGGCGATTTCAATTTTTTGTTTGTCTGTTCGTTTTTTTTTTGTTTCGTTTAGGTCCTATTTTCTTCTGCAGGAGCTGATCGGTAAGTCTCAAGTCGATTTATTACATGCTTTTTAGTCATGTGCCACCGGACTAGGATAGATCGGAATTTTTTCTATTGATCGAGATGAAATCGCGACGGCGTTGAGAGCACGTAATGGATCTTTTCTTTTGATACACTCAAAAACTCCTGTTCTCCTGCGCTTCCAAATAAGCCTTGATCTATTATTTTTTAAGACGCGTGGAGCGCAGTCGGAGCAGGTGCCGGCTGTAGCGTGCACCAGATACCAGGTTCTTGGTTCGGTCTTCCCACCCAGGTCACCAAAGTCTTCCAACCGTCGTCCAAGGTCGCTGAGTTGGTGCCAGACTTGTCTGGAAAGAATAAAGCGCTTACTTGTTCATCGGCTGGCCATTGCAAATCACTCTATAGACTAATACGCATTCATATTGAATTCACGGTATCTCGTAGAAATAGAATGCATGGAGCATCCCTAAATACCTGCGCATGAATAACGCCATCCTTTACCGTTTTGTAATAGCATCCAATTCTTGACACTCCAGCTCCAAACTAAGCTTTCAGCCTCAAGGGGCTGGTAACGAGGTCATAAGCTAAGAACGTTGTTGTTCTTCGGCCAGCGGGTATATTTTTTGAGAGTCTATTCATCTACTGTGTTGTTCCTCTTTTCCAGTCCCAAAATAGAGCATTGCAGCATAAGGCTGGCTGGCTTACAGCAGAATATCAGCAAGTATTAGCCCGTACATCATCAATCGAGTCTAAATGTAACGTGTTGGGCAAGTGCATGGCGCAGATTCTACCATTTACTCATCTGAAGAAACTATGCCTCCTACGCCTCAGACCCTAAATTGCTACAACTGCTTTGCTGCTGGAGACGTTGTGGTATTTCAGGCAGTCTCATGCAGTACTTTTTTGGGTCACTCCGCATGTCTTAGCGCCATATGGCCATAGAAGGAAGGCGGGCGGCCGGACGAAGGCGGTCGGCAGAGACGCTTCGCACATCTGCCTGCTGCTGCTCCCATCGGACCCACCAACACCACCAGCCCTCACACACAATGCCCAAATCAATATCATTGTTAACGAAGCGAAGCTGGTGGTGGTGGTGGCCCTGGCCCTGTCGTCCGAACATCGTCTCCTTCTGAAGTCATTCTCGTTCCGTGGCTGACGGCTGCCATCTTCCTACGACTGGTGGTGATACGAAGCCGAGAGTGTGTTGTTTAGGGTGTGTGATGGACGAAGTCGACGACGTCGTCGGAAATGGTGCTAATCATCCGGGTCCTATAACAATCTCAGTTGAAATCGTTCCCACCCCAACTAGAGCCGTTGCTGCCACTGGCGCCGATGATGCGCCTGATAAAGGTACCGTCTTCATTGTTTTTCTCTCGTTTTTTGTCGAAATATTCATTGGAGACCGCGCGAAGATATTGGCCGCTTTCTATTTTTCCTTACTTTGGAAATTTTTGAATCATCTCAAGGCATCTACAGTGAACTTCCCAGGATCTTTCAATAGTTGCTCTGTGTTACAACAGCCAGATTGTTATTCCGAAGTGTCATTTCCTTCGGAGCGCCTCTATGTAGACGTCTATGCATGTCTGATGTTGCGAAAGAAATGACCGAATTTTATTTTCACCTTTTCCTTCTTGCACTTCCTACTGTATTCTCAGCGACTTCGATTACAGTAACCTTTTAGTAGCGCGCTCTAGCGAAGCTTCCTAAGTTTTTCTATAATAAAATCGCGTAAATAACATAATATGGCGATGTCGCACAGCGGAAGGATGCCCTGCTAACGAGCGACGAGGGCTGCTGTCCGCATCCAGATCAACTTGCATCAAAGAGACCTTCCTGTGATGGATGAGGGCTAGCATGTGTGACCTTCGTCTTCTAAGGTCTTAAATAGTTTTCGCCGTAACTTCACAATATCGAACTGAAATGAAAGGTGTGGCTTATCCAAAGGCGTCAGCAGGACCGTTGTTCGTAATTATTTCAAGTGCTTGGATCCCAATATGTACTATTTTCATGTCAAATTGTGTACTTTCCAACTCTAATTGGGCACCATTGGGAACGAAACCCGACACTTTTCAAATCACATTGGACTCTTCTAAGCATAAGTAAACGTGATGCTTTTGAAATCAAGCTGAACAACTTCCAATTCAATCTAGCGTCTTTCAAGTTAAACCAATGATTGTTAGAATAATTTTGTTACCCAAGAACGGTTTAGAATTACTTTCTTTGAAAATTTCTTAATTCACCTGCCCCAACAAGTGCACAAATAATATTAAATGAAATTGGATCTATCCTAGTCCGAGGGGGGCACATAACTAAAAAGTATGACTAAAAAATTAGAAAGAATAGATCGACTTGGGACTTACCGACCAGCTCTTGCAGAAGAAGATAGGACCTAAACGAAACAAAAAAAAAAACGAAAAGACAAACAAGAATCGCCGCGGTTTTACAACCGTCTCTACGAGCAAAGAGCAACGCAATGGAGGCTTCCCGCGTGATACCACCGTCTGACATGTTATAACCAGGGTATAACATGGTGAGGGGGCGCATAAAGCCGCAAGCCTTGTGCTGACCGTCGTTTGACATGTTATGACTAAGATCTAACATGGTGAGGAGGGCACATAACTTTGCCTGCTTACAATTGCGACAAAATAAATGTAATATTTTCGTTTTTTTTTTCTTCGTGAATTTTTCTAGTTTAGGTCCTATTTTGTTCTGCAGGGGCCGCTCGGTAAGTCTCAAGTCGATTTGTTACATACTTTTTAGTTATTGGCCTCTCCCTGGACTAGAACAGATCCATGAAATTTATAATTCTTTTATTTTTCAAATAAAAATCGTGGTTCAAATTTATTCTAAAGTACAGAAAAGGGACAAGAATTAATTATGGCGTCCTTTCTGGGATGCGCTTTTGGAAAATGTTATTATTTTTCAATGGAAAATAAGGGTTTATAGCCTATTTTAATGTACAGAGAGGGGAGATTTTTAATATTTTATATTTTTTGATATTTTCAAAGAGATTGTGCCATGAACCCGTAGAAGACGTCGCTATTTTTCATTGAAACGGTGTGTTCACTTACTAAGACAAGAAAGCCGACCAGACGGTCGGATGGGCGAAAGAATGAAGAAGGATGAAAGACGACGTTAACCAATCCCTGTTTAGAACGCGCCATGAATTCTCCTTCTATGGGAGGGAATTTGAATGCGTATTTCGCCTACACAACGGCCAGCGCTGGCAACTCGATGGGCCAGTGTTCAGTGTTTTGCCCATTCCAGACAAGTCTGGTAGCAATTAGTCGACACCTCGATTGGTGTGGGTGTGATCTGACCCAAAAATCTCGAGTCAAGGTGCAGGCGGGAGCCGGCGACTCCTCCACTTGCGCTACAGTCAGTCTTAACAGGCGCGAATTAGATGAGGTTGCTGGGGATGACTAGGCTGAAGGTCATTTAGGTACCAGTCGCTAATGTGGCCTACATGGCAAGGAAGGGGACGCACAGAGCACTCAGAACGCACCGAAGAAACGCTCTATGCACAGGAGGCGCGATCGATGCTTTGAGTGCCAGTAATTGACAGGCGGTTTATTCCTCTCGTTGTAGTCCACATTAACGAGTATTATCGAATTGAACAATATTAATCGTCAATCAATATCGATCGATATTTTCGTTTTCTGTGAGACAGTCGGCCTAAAGCATTTCCGCTTCTAGGGCATTAAGCAAAAACAATATTACACTAAAATAAGACAAGAAGTCATGAAGAAAAAGTGTGAAAAACCTTTCATCGCGATTTTCTCGTGATAGTTGGACGATTCGTGGGATATTGCGAAAGAATTAAGCTTTGAGCGTTATCAGATTGTCGCGCTAGGCAAACAAAATACACATTATAAAAGCATTATTATAAACAAAATACACATTATAAAAGCCAATCATCTGGGCAATCCATATTGTGCTCATCTCATTGTATTTCTCACTTGTTTCTCATGTTAGTTTCTCATATGGATTGATTCTATGGATTTAAGGTGCTCTCATAATATGGTAAATGTGATGTATTTATACTGTGGGTTTAATTACCCAAGTTTGGGGTAGAGCGGTAATCTGGGACATCCATATTGTGCTCATCTCATTGTATTCTCACTTATTTCTCACGTTAGTTCCTAGTATGAACTGATTTGATGGATTTAAGGTGCTCTCATAATATGGTAAGTGTAATGTGTTTATACGGCGGGTTTAATTACCCAAGTTTGGGGTAGAGCGGTAATCTGGGACATCCATATTGTGCTCATCTCATTGTATTCTCACTTATTTCTCACGTTAGTTCCTAGTATGAACTGATTTGATGGATTTAAGGTGCTCTCATAATATGGTAAATGTGATGTATTTATACTGTGGGTTTAATTACCCAAGTTTGGGGTAGAGCGGTAATCTGGGACATCCATATTGTGCTCATCTCATTGTATTCTCACTTATTTCTGACGTTAGTTTCTCGTATGAATTGATTCGATGGATTTAAGGTGCTCTCATAATATGGTAAGTGTAATGTGTGGCACTATTGTACTTTCACAACTCCACGGTTCGAGGAGAGGTCGAAAAAATTTTTTTCTCCCAAACTTCGGCTAGGGGGGTTATTTGGGGTGCTGATCACGAATCTGAGATCCGTTTTCAAAATTACGGCCGATTACGGTAGGTTACGGTAGGTACGGGTGACTAAGGCTGAAAAGGTCATGATCGCCGATTTCGCCCAACCTTCGGCTAGGGGGGGGGGGGGTTATTCGGGGTGCTGATCACGAATCTGAGATCCGTTTTTCGTTTTACGCTGGAGTACGGTAGGTTACGGTGGGTACCGGTGAGTATGGGTACCGGTGAGTAAGGTAATGGTCACCGATTGCGCCCAAACTCCAGCGTAAAACGAAAAACGGATGTCATATTCGTGATCAGCACCCCGAATAACCCCCATAGCCGAAGTTTGGGCGAAATCGGCGATCATGACCTTGGCAGCCTTAGTCACCCGTACCTACCGTAACCTACCGTAATCGGCCGTAATTTTGAAAACGGATCTAAGATTCGTGATCAGCACCCCAAATAACCCTCCTAGCCGAAGTTTGGGCGAAAAATTTTTTTCGACCTCTCCTCGACCCGTGGAGTTGTGAAAGTACAATAGTGCCTAATGTGTTTATACGGCGGGTTTAATTACCCAAGTTTGGGGTAAAACAATCACTTTGAAAAACCGTATTGTGCTCGTGACTTGTGTATGTGTTGAGTAATAAGGAAACGGACGTGAACTGAATCAACGAAACTCGCTTACATTTACAATCGTTTCGTTGCTTCGCTTAGACGATTGTAGGAACAATACAAAATGTATAAAGAAATAAGGATTTCCTCGGAATTCTTCAGAACTCCTCATATCCGCAGTTGAACAGCTCTGCAGGGTGCGGTTTGGGCCCCGTCCAGTGTAACGAGTTTCTATCACACTTCAACTTTCTTGAGGAGATTAGTAACCTGACCAATAGTCTATTAATAAATTATTTATTCATAATTAATTTACAACTAGAAACGGTGACTTGATGATAAGAGGCAAAACGAAGAATAGAGATACCTACAGGCGCAGCGTTTTCATTTACATGACATGTGACCCACCGCTGGGTCACACCGCCCTGAAGAGACGAGGTGTTTTTCGGCGGGTGCAGTGCGATATCGTCGACCATCTGTGTCGCGGATGATGTGAGTGTGTGAGGGCAAACATTCGCTCGGTCGGTGTAACACGTGTTCGCTCGAATGTTTCCGCAACGACGACATCTCAGGCGCCGCCGCGCACACACTTGCCCCCGCTTCTCGAAGCGCTCTGCCGAGAGCTTTTCCTCGAACCCCTTGTCCCGACCGTGTTCGTCAAGCGTTCGTACGTTCGTTGTACGATATCTTTGATGGTTCTGCTACAACTCGCTTGAGACTGATGGCACAAGGCTTCAAGCGGCTACCAACTGTTGCTTCATGTGACGGCTCTCTCATGATTAATCTCGCGTGGTGTGGCCATCAATTGTGGTAGAGGCCACCGGCTGGATAGCTTTCAGTGGCTCTAAGGTGTAAAGGTGTCTCTGGTTAGATCACTGAGCGAGTGAGAGTGTGCCGGTGGTTCACGTCGAGTTCCTAAAACTTGGATAATTGAACTTTAGCCCTTTATAGTGCAACAACTGGTGAAACGTCTTCATCACCGTCTTTAACTACTTTTCGCATCTGTTCTTTCTTCTGCCTTTTTGCTTTTCTATCCTGGGTTTGTTTAGTTTGCAGTTTGCTTTATTATTTGTTCTTCCTACCTAGGTTTGTGTATGGCACATCTTTGTACACTTATCCATAAATAAATAAATAAATAAATAAGATCTGCGGCCTTTTTTATACAGAAACTTTTTGAGACCTAGTGGCTAAAACCAGTCACCGTGAGACAGTACAAGCCGCCAAGTTAAACCGGATGTAGTCGGCAATAAACTAACCTGGAAAACGTTTGCTGCATCTTTTCAAGCTTATACATTTGTTTCCTAGTGAGCGGACTGCAGATCTGGAAGCAGTATTCGAGATGGAGTAGTAGTACGTCGTATTGATCTAGACAACCGAGAAAGTATCGTATTGGCTCTCCTTACAATCTGAAGACCCATCTATTTCGCGCTTATTGGCCGGTAAATTCCCATAATGTACATATTAGGGTGTCCAGAAAGTATCTGCAGAAATACGACAATTTTTTCTAAAAGAACACAATTTTTATCAACATTTTATTAATCAACCAAATAATTTCCATCAACATCGACTACTCTCCGTCAACGTCCCACAAGACTTCGAATTCCTCTGGCGTAGAAAACCGGCGAGTTGGAGGCGAAAAGAGCTCGGAGGTCATTTTCGAGGTAGTCACGATCTTCATAACGCTTCCCTTCCAGATGATGCTGAAGTGAGCGGAAAAGGCGGTAGCCACTTGTACGGTGGATGCGGCAGAACTTCCCATCCGAGTTCCGGAATTTTCTGAGAAGTCGTCTACGCGAGGTGTGGGCGCGCATTATCGTGCGGCAAGCGAACTTTGTCGAGCCTGGGCTGTTCCTTGCGCATCCTGTCGGCCAGTCTCTTCAGTTGGGTAGCGTAGACCTCGGCAGTGACAGTCGTGCTTCAGGCAGCAGCTCGAAATGGTAGATCCCATAAACTCCCCACCAGACGCTCAGCCGACTTTCCTCGCATGAATCTCTCCTTTTACGAAAGATCTCGGCACTTCATCGCGTTGGCACCACACACGTTTACGAGCGTGGATGACGTGGAGGACCCATTTTTCGTCTCCTGTGACGATGGTGTCCAGCCAGTTGAAGGTGCGACTTCGGGAGAGCAGCTGAGCGCATGTGTCCAGAGGTCTTCGCCGGTTGTCGTCGGTCAGTTCGTGTGCGAGCCACTGACCGAGCTTTTCAACCGTTCCAAGAGATCACAGTCCATTGTCCACGGTGGATCGGAACAGCAAAGAGCAGCAGCAAAATAACGCACACCTTCATATGGATGCTGCTCCGCCAGTTTCCTCAATTCATCCAAGGATATCGTTGTCGGTCGACCAGAGCGAGGCTTATCTTCGAGACTCCTGTTCGCGCTTCAGAAGCATTCGAACCAGCTTTACACAGACCGTACAGAAGGAGCTTCAGAGCCGAATACACGACACAAGTTTCGATGGGCTTCTGCAACGGAGATTCAGAGATTA
Organism: Heligmosomoides polygyrus bakeri; assembly: GCA_947359475.1. NCBI lineage: Eukaryota > Metazoa > Nematoda > Chromadorea > Rhabditida > Heligmosomidae > Heligmosomoides > Heligmosomoides polygyrus. The sequence continues at coordinate 17,013,187 of OX375869.1, read as the reverse complement.
GAGATTCAAACTCGTGAAGGAGTTCGGCCAGCGTCCAGTAAAATAGGCAAGGAAGACGGAGCTGGATATGCTATGCAGATACAGCAGGATGTGTCTTTATATAGCACTTATGTTGAAATCATCAGAACATTCTAGAAAAAATCGGGAACATTGCGAAATTTCTGTAGATACTTTCTGGACACCCTAATAGAACGAAGGATTTTTCGCGATCAGTGGCCAAGCTGTATTTTTGTAGTCCATTCAAAAAGGTTACTAATTGAACGCTTCGTAGCTTCTCTTACCTTGTCACAATTTTCGATTTTATAAGTGCCGTATATTTCTATATCATCGGCATATAAGTGAACTCGGGCGCGTGCAGCGCAATCGGAGGAGGTGCCAAGTGTCGCGTGCGCCGAGATCAGGTCCTTCGTTCGGATTTCCCGCTTAGGCCAACCAAGTCTTCCATCCCTCCGGGGTCGGGGGACTGATACCAGATCTGACTGGAAAGGATTAAGCGCTGACTTGTTCATCGGCTGGCCACCACAAATCTTGTATGATCAAATACGCATTCAAATCGCTTCCACGACATCCCGTAGAAGTTGAAGGCGTGGCGCATCCCAAGAGGGATTGAGCAACGCCGTCCTTTATCCTTTTATCTTTAAAGCTGCCTATGTTTTGAAGAAATGCAGGGTTGATCCACTTTTCTGCACTTATACCTGGAATTTCTTCTGACTTCCCTAGACAGTGTTTATTTTAACCTTAGGTGGATCTAATTTGGTTTATAAAATTTTTGTTTTATTCCGAAGTACCCAGTTTAAGGCGAAAACGGATTACAATGCAGCCATCCGGAATCCTACAGAAACAGGTCCGGCTTTTTGAACTTTTTGAGCGTCTAGGACCATTGACTTCAGAACACGCTCGCGGCATGAGTGAAGACAGGATGAATGACTTCACTCGCGAACTTGTTCATATAGACGGCGTGACACTTTGTTATGCCTCGTCGCCATCGCCAGTTTGTTTCACGCCTGCTTCGTTCGGTGACCCTATTTCGGCGCCTATGTGAGAGCGTCAGTGAGTTCCTCGCGATGCAGTTGTCGTTGAGTCCTGCGAATCCTGAGGGTGGATGGGGGTCCGCTCTACTCAAAGGTGTCCAAAGCTCCAATCTGCTCTTTGGTAGTGACCGTTGCTTCTATTTCAAGCGCTTGTGTTGCCCACCTTTCTGCGGGTTTCAGAGCAGAAGCTGTGCACAGGCCCACCCGACGCGCCGTATCATTTGTCTTCTTCTTGGAAGAGTTTTTCATCCGGAAATCAATGGTGCACTGTTCGCCGTTGTCCACCGGAATTCATTAGCCACTGCTTCGTTCTACGGCGACAGACGACTGACGAGGTCTTCTTGCTCCGTTATGCAGATTAGAGTGAATTTCTGGTGGGAGTTGTTGTCTCGTTGGTTTCGTCGTGCTCCGCTCTGTGCTCTTGATTGTCACCTGTCACGTAAACTTGACGGATGCAACCGGTTCTTCCGTTCTTCTCAGGCCGGTTTCAATTTCCAGTCGAAGTGCAGCTGAGAAAAAAGTGACATAAAACAGTGTATTGACGCACGATGTAATTACGCATAGTCCATGAGAGTTCAGCACCTTTGCAGAGCTGTCAGTTTCTTCTCGCCTCAGGTGATGTTTGGACTATGCCCGGCTTCAACAGCCACTTGAGTGCTTTACTCGCCGCTTCGTCCAGTCTATCTGGTTGGTACTTTGCCGACTATATTCAGTCCTCAGGTGTGGCATCTTCTGTCGTCCCGTTGATCATCGATTTGCTCGATCGGGCGCCATCAACATCTCCATTCGTCCTTTTCGCGTGCCAGAATGCTCCAATGGATCCTTCTCGCTCGAGGGACACGAAGAGCGTCATATTGCTCGTTCAGGTCTTTCACGAAAAAGTCCGACTAGCGCGTTGGTGGCCGTCTTGGTGTTTTCTTGATATCCTGCGAGATCCGGTGACGGCTCTTGTCCAGCGGGCGTCTCCGAAGCGCATTTCGTGGCCGGCCCACCTAATTTTCGAGATTTGGTGCGACAGCCTTTGATCGTTGAACGTCGGCGGAGCTCGGAACTCCGAAGGCCTTCTCTCACTTGCGTGAGTCGTGTCACTCCGAGCATCGTCCTCTCGATTCCACGCTGCGCGACGCTGATCGCGTGTTCATCCTGCTTTCGTGTAGCCCAGGTCTCTGAGGCGTATGTTAGGGCAGGAAGAACTGTGGAATCGAACAGGTGGGCACGGAGTCGGACGTTCTTCGTCTTCCTCGTGACTTCTTCGACGCTCTTGAAAGCTCCCCAAGCCGCTTGTTTCCTCCTGCTCAGCTCTGGCCCTAGGTCGTTGGCTATATTGACTTCGCGACCCAAATAGACGTAGCTGGAGCATTCGGAGATGTTCGTTCCGTAGAGCGAGAATGGGGCATCAGAAACCTGTCCGTTCCTCATGAACATCGTCTTCGTAAGATTCAGCTGCAGTCCAACGTTCCCACATACACGATCGAAGTCGACCAGCATTCTCTCCGCCTGGCTGATGCTCGGTGTTATGAGCACGATGTCGTCAGCGAAGCGAAGATGGTGCAGTTGCCGGCCGTCGACCTTCACTCCCATGTCTTTCCATTCTAGTTCGCGCATGACGTTTTCGAGGGTGGCGCTGAAGAGCTTCGGGGATATGGTATCCCCCTGCCGAACCCCTCTCTTCACGTCGATGACGACGTCGTTGTAGAATGGTGAGATCTCGGTCGTGAATCCACTGTACAGCTCTCAAAGGACTCTGATGTACTGAGTAGGAACACCCTGAGTGAGCAGGGCGTCGAGGACCGCTGCAGTCTCGACGGAGTGCATGCCTTCTTCAGGTCGATGAACATAAGGCACAGCGGCAGCTTATACTCTCGCGACACTTCGATGAGCTTCGTAATGGTGTGTATGTGGTCGATCGTGCTGAATCCTCTCCGAAATCCTGCTTGCTCGCATGGCTGTCCTTCGTCCAACGTTCTGCTGATCCTATTCAGGATGACTCCAGTGAACAGCTTGGAGACTACGGACAGGAAGCAGATCGGGCGATAGTTATTAATGCGTGTCCTGCTCCCTTCTTGTGCATCGAGACGATCTTGCTGGTCTTCCACTGAGATTTGACCTCTCACTCTAACAGGTAGCGTGTGAAGAGCCCCGCCAGGGTGTGGATGAGCACTGCTGGAAGATTTTTCAAGCGCTCAGGTCTGATTGCATCAGGACCGGGAGCTGTACAATTTTCCACTGATGAGATAGCGTGTCGGATGTCGGAAAAGAGGAGAGAGGGCGCCAGATCAGGGAATGAAGGCACATTACATGCCCCTTATATGGCCGGGATAGCTGATTTGAAGAAGATCCAGTAGTTCAGACGGTTAGCCTTCAGTCGCCATTAATCGCAGCGAGGTCTCAACTTCGAGACATCCACAGGGTTTCTTCCTGTTGACCGAGCCGTAAACGGCAGACTGCCGGTTGTTATCGCCAGGCGTTATCGAACTCAACAGTACACATCACGCTCTGCTCTCAATGGGCATCGTAGGCCTCTTGTGTGCGTGTAGACGAGTGCGTGTTGACTGGATGATCTGACGTCGTTCGTGTTCTCTCCTGAAAAGAGCCTAATTTCGGCGGCGACGTCAAGTGAACCCCAGACGGCGGTTGCCTAATTCATCGTGTCTGTCGTATTTGGTGTGGAATTTCATCTTGGTCCTTGCTCTTCACTATTTTCGTTAAAAGCGTATATTAGGTCTAATTTTTTATATTAGACTCAAATACAAGTACTGTTACAGTTTCTTTTTCTGCTAAATATTTGTATTTGAATCATATCTTAGACTGTAAAGCTCAATATTAGATGTTAGGAGAATTGTCTGAAAGATTCTGTCGTTGACAACTGACAATTTTAAAAGAACATATCTTCCTTTAAATCTCTCCCGTTTAGTTGCCGTGCCGTAGCAGCGATTAAATTTGTCACATTTCTGCCAAGAAGAAACCACTGGTATGAAGTTTTAAATTCTGAGCAATTGGGTGGTTAGAGCTCATTAAATCCCGGAAAATATCTTCGCTCTCCTCCTGTGGAGCATGATGTACTATTTTCACGCCAAACTGGTAACTTCAAATCATGTTGGGCACTCTTCGAATCAAAGTAGACACTTTTCTATCGAAACCAAACTCAACGTCTTCTAAATCAAAACAGGTTTTCCATATTAAAACAGCGACTCTCCCAGGAGATTAAGCTAATTTTTTGTCCAAAGAAAATTTACTATTTTCTATGTTTTTTGATTGTCTTCCTTTGAATTTTTTTATACCTATTACCTGCCGCAATAACTATGCACTGTTTTTAATTTTATACAAATTTAGTTTTTTAGGAAGAAGGAATGATATAAATTTTGTTCTAAAGTGCAGGAAGGCGGAAATCAGATAGTAGTTAATAAAAAGAAGAATGTGCCACGCACGCGTAGGTCGTCGTGATTTTTATTCGGTTGATAGTGTAAATCCTCGTTTACTTGATTAAATCAAAAACTAAATCTTGTTCTCCCTCTGCTTTCCGTAGCGGTTTCTGATAATCCTCTCTTATCGCTTTTCGCAGAGAGCTGTGTTTCTTACCTTTCTAAGTTTACTATTTTTCGCTATTTGTTGATTCATTCCTTTTTTCTGTTCGTTATCTAATTGATTTTATTGATACTTTTTCTCAGTGCGATGGCGAGCGTGCTCACGCTGATCGCTTTACATGTGCTTGTTCCACATATCTCAATGAAATGAAATCTATGAGGTTTTCTGTGTTGATCAAATAAAAATCGTGGTCTAGTCGAGTGTCTGGCGCGATCTCTTATTCTAATGCACTTAATGGTTGCTCACTTTGTGTGCTTTAAAACAAAACTTAATTTTTTGTCTTTAAAAGATAGCGTTTTATTTCGAACAGGTGTTCACTTCTTGGGACAGGTGATTGAAAAGGTTTTGGAGAAAGCCCTATTAAGCATTCCTTGAACAAAAATTGTTCTAACCGTCTCAGGGAGTCTCTGTTTTAATGTGGAAAAGGCGTGTTTTGAATTGGAAGGTGTTAGTTTGATTTTAAAAGGGGTTCAGCTTGCTTGAGGATTGTGCAATTTGTGCAATTTGATTCGAAAAGTATCCTGTTTGGCCGGAAAATCGAATTTACCCTCTGTAGTATTGTTCAGAGATCTGGAGACAATAACGATGTGAAAGCGTGATGCTTGCAATTAAGCAAAATAAGGTACATACAACTTTCAAATCCGAGTCCTGCAGCGCGTGATGCTAACCATGTGCTATTTGAAGTCGCTCTTCGGATATAAATACAAATACAAATGCAAGTATTTGTCTGGCCAAAATGCATTTTTATTCGTATTTGTATTCAACGCACCCCAACGGCTTACTTACAGCTTACTGCTACAAGCCGTCTACTCGCCTAAGTGTTACGTAGAAGCCAACCTTACGAGATGTTCCAAGGGCCTTTTTGGATGGACAGGATTTATTTATTTACCAGAGTAGGAGGCAGATCGGTTCTATCTTAGTCCGAGGGGGGGGGAGCACATAACTAAAAAGTAGGTAACAAAATGAATTGAGACTTACCGAGCGGCTCCTAGAGAACGAGTTGGAACCTAAAAGAAACCAAAAACGAACGAACAAAAAAATAAAAAATCGCCGCGGTTTACAACCGTCTCGGCGGGCAAAGAGCAACGGAATAGAGGCATGCCGCGTGCTGACCATCGCCTGACATGTTATAACCAGGACCTAACATGGTGGGGAGGGCGTATGAAGCCGCATGCCGCGTGCTGACCGCCGCTTGACATGTTATAACCAGGATCTAACATGGTGAGGAGGGCACACTACTTTGCCTGCTTACAACAGCAATAAATGTAGTTTTTTCGTTTTTTCTTTGTGACTTTTCTTGTTTAGGTCCCATGTTATTCCGTAGAGGCCGCTTGGTAAGTGGATTTGTTACATATAATACTTTTTACTTAAGTGGCCCCCCGGACTAGGATAGATCCGGCAGATCTTAATGTTTTCTCTTCGTAGTTTCTTATCAGCGCGCTGTACTCTAATCCTCCTGTATTTTAGTATGAGCTGGGGAGAATACGTGATCAAATCCCTAAAACGGTCCTTGGAGAGTGATCTGGAACCTTCGCAATGGCTCTAGGAAGCTAGCTCTTCTAAAAAAAATTTCGTTAACCACTTTATGTTATTGATCGTGGTCCACTCTTTATGGCACATAACATTTTTTTAAATTTCGACCTTTCTCCACTAAATGAATTAGATGATGAAATGAAAATAATGAAACGAAAATTACAAATTCACACTAAAAAATTCTTTTCGCGCTTCTTTAGAGAAGGAAACCGCCGTTGCTATAGCTGCAAGCACCTTTCTAGTAGCCTGATCACAGAGTACAGGCGGAGTGAAAACCTTTGTTTACGCGAGAGGACCGCTCAGCAGGATACATTTTGATGTCTGCCTGAATTTTGGGAAAATCCGTTGGGCTTTTATTCCACTGCTAGTCATCGTGTCGTAACTCTTGTCACATCGATGCCGTCGTGTACTTTCATTATGAGAAAGGACTCCGCTTAGGGAAAGCTGCACAGGTTTTCCCTAGAGATTGAGCTTGTCTTCGGTCGGCAGGAAAGCTGCACAGGTTTTCCCTAGAAATTGAGCTTGTCTTCGATCGGCAGTTTCCTTGTTTTTTACAAGCGTGTAATTCTAGAACCTAGTTGTTTGACGGCAGTCCGATCGTCCTGCTGCTTGAGACAACTGGCGGGCTTAATTAAAGCTGCAGCTGCGAGCTCCTGCTGAGTCAGTTGCAGCTGCAAATGGGGCTTTCCGTTTGATTTACGTACGTGTAGAAGCGGCTTCTGGGGAATACTGACCAAGAGGTGTCTCTTTGCTCTACTGTGGTTAGTATATTCCTGGACAGCTGTTCTATTACGTTGAGAAACCCAGGAGTCGATTCATCAACGACTTACAGAACTTTAACAGAGAATTCACAGTGGAAAACTCACGATCAGATATATAACGCGGCTCATCGCTCACCATATCACTTGATAAGCCGCGCTATCAGGGATTTCGGCTGTATTTTCTCTGTTAGGTTGCAGTAAGTCGTTTATGAATCCGGCCCCAGAGCGCTTATACGCTCTAGGTCATCAAAGCCTAGAGCATCTGGTTAGAAGACGTCCGCAGCTCAACGTAGACATGATCTGGAGTCGTTTCCATGAGCCGCTTGACAGCCTGTTTGAGTGGGTGACCAGGGACTAGATTCATCAACCGCTTACCGCTCTCTAACGGGGAAAATACCGCCAAACCTCCTGATATGACATTCATTAGCACCAGGTTTGGCAGTACTTTTAACCGTTACCGGCCGGTAAGCGGTTGATGAATGTGATCCCAGGTGGTAAAAGTAAGCGAGAACACACCCACAGGTGGACACAGGTTCGATTCTTCGTCCACTCCAATCAGTCTCTTCGTCCGCCTCCTTGATGTGTAGTATTTTAAATGTTACGACTGGATATGGGAAGTAGGTGCAACAGTGGAGCTGCTATCCATATTCGCTTTTAAGGTCCGGTAACAGGGCTGAAGAAGAAGGACTGAGATGAGAGGTTGTGGTCTGAGCAAGTAATGTATTAGGTTGTAACGAAATAAATGGCACTGAACCACTGTATGTTTAAACAGTTAATATCTCGGCTTGTAGGCAAGTTTATTAATCGAAATAAAAACCTTCTGATTCTACACATCTTTGCCAACGTGACACAAGCTTTTTTATCCCAGTAGCATAAAAATCAGAAGTTCTGGAATTGACGAAATCTTCGAAGGCACTTTCGGCATCATGTTGGTATTTGAATATTTTCCCTACCAAGAAGTCGCCAAGATGCTTGAAGGAATGGTAGTCTGTTGGGGAGAGGTCGGGAGAAAACGGAGGATGTGGTAGAGTTTCAATGCTCAGCTCATTCAACTTCTGCAACGTCATTCGTGCTACATGGGGGCGAGCATTGTCGTGCAGAAGGAGAACTCGCCTTCGGTTTACCAAGGCCGGCCGGATATCCTTCAACTTTTTCATCATTTCTTCAATTTCAATGCAGTACTTCTCTGCCGTGATGGATTCACCGGGAGGGAGGGAGCTGTGGTGAATAATTCCCAGCGAACACCACCATACTGTCACCATTACTTTCTTTTGGTGCAATTCCGGCCTCGCAAAAACCTTGGGGCTCTCATCGCTGTCCACCCACTGTGCCGATCTTCGCCTGTTGTCGTACATTATCCATTTCTCGTCACAGGTTACGATGCGATCAAGGAATGGGTCCGTTTCGTTCCGTAGAAGCAGTGCGGACGAGACCTCATATCGTCGGTTTCCTTGCTCCTCAGACAGCTCGTGAGGCACCCATCTTTCCGGCTTTTTGGTCTTTCCAATTTCCTTCAGATGCCGGGCAGCTGTGTTGTGACTGACGCCAAGAACCTTCGCTATCTCCCTGGTACCTTTGTGTGGATCCTCCCCTACCACATCTCTCAGCTTGTCCTCATCAACATCACTATGCCTCCCACGACCTTCATGTTCTTCCAAGCTCTCATCTCCATTCCGGAACTTCTGATACCAACGATACGCCGTCCGAATTGTGGAACATCCTTGACCGAATGCGGCGTTGATCTTCTCTCCGCCTCCTTAGCTGTAGTGCCCAGCTTGAATTCATACAAGTAAATGCCTCGGATTACCCTTTTGTCCATCTGCAAAAAAGTCGATAAAACTCTAAAGTTTTCCCACTTTTACATAGAAAATTTGGTACTCACCGGTAGAGCAAAGTTTGCGCTTCTAAATGATATGCCACATGTTACGGTTTGTTCTTGATCAAACACGTAAAGACACGCCAAAAAATGGCGCGAGCCAGTGCCATTTAATTCGTTAAAGGATAAAGGATAAAGGACGGCGTTACTCAATCCCTTTTGGGATGCGCCAGCGCATTCTACTTCTACGGGATGTCGTGGAGGCGACATGAATGCGTATTTGGCCATACAATGACTTGCGGTGGCCAGCCGATGAACAAGTCAGCGCTCTATCCTTCCCAGACAAGTCTGGTACCAATTCACCGACCCCGGAGGGATGGAAGGCTTGGTTGGCCTGGGCGGGAAATCCGAACCAGAAACCTGGTATCGGGTGCACGCGACAGTCGCGCCTCCTCCGACTGCGCTACACGCGCCCTTTAATTCGTTACAACCTAATAACTCTGGGTCCACCCGTTCTGTGCAGTCGCTCCGCTCGCTGCTGCTGTTGTGCCTCAGACGGAATAGCTAGTTCGGTTATCATACATTTCTTGTCCTTTTAACTACACGAACGACTGATTTATTTTGAAGATAAAGGCGAATGCTAGCGCAGTCCGAGGAAATGCCTATTGTCGCCTGCACTCTGATACAGGGTTCTTGGTTCGGATTTCCTGTCCGACCAACAAGCCTTCCATCCCTCCGGCGTTGGTGAATCAGTAGCAGTACTCGTAGTACTACTACTAGTACTCGTTTAGGAAGTATAAAATACTGACTTGTCACCTAACGCCGTCCTTTATCATTTATCCATAACTGCTATGATAAACCTAAACCTGTTTCGGGTGAGGTAAAGTGGCCAGTTTTGGAAGAAATACAGGGTGCCATCTCTAGACCTGCACTCCGGCCTGTGTATGCATTTCTAAGAATCACTTTTTATTGGTGGGCTCCTGATCCTTATTTGGATTAGAATCTGGTAAGCCGTAGAGGTGTCGGTTCTTTTCTTCTGTGCTTCGAAAGCATGGAACGCCAGAGCTGCTCTCCCGTCGGCTTTTCACCCTTGCGAGCTCTTCACAGTGGCGACTTCGCCGTTCGCATGCTCTAAGCCTGAACCGGTCCTTAGGATTAGGCGTGGCTTCACGCTTCGGGAGCTTAGGCTTAACCCTGCCCATGTCAACAGCGCTTTGACGCCTGCAGGGCCACCCAAGTAGTCGCGAGTTGGGGAGCGAATGTCCTGTGTGCAATGAAGGAGTTTTTCGGACGCCTATTCATGCGATGCGCCTACGCCCGGTTCCCTTTTAGCCGATGCGTGTTTGAGAGGAAATTATATTCAGATTGAACGGTATAAATTGGCTGTCCCAACTGGAAAAAACTGGAATAAAATATCCTGAGCGTCTTCGCTCTTGTCCGCCTGGTAGCTGCCGAGTGGTCTTCTCATTGTTTTGGGTCACTTGTTCTAATTTAGGGGTCTCGAGGGTCAATGGGGCTCTTGTTTGACCGCTAGTGGCTTTGAAGAACGGCCTACTGCCTTTCCTTTATTAGGTAAGTAAAAGCAAGGAATGTCTAAAGAGGGATGTCAAAGGCTCGTTTCGCCATTGTTTCAGCCGAACCTGTGTTTAGTACTTCTCCCATGGCTTGTCAGTGAAAGGGACGAGTATTAGGGCAAGGAATAGGTAAGGGGCGATGAAGGGCGTAAAAGGGAGAACGTCTATCCTTCAAAGCAAACTATAGGAGAAGCCATTGAAAAAATCAAATTTGATACTCAGGGGACGCATCCTGATCGAAGGCAGCATTGGAACACACTAACATTCGTTCGATATTCATTCGCTCCTTTGATAGTCAATATTGTCTTATTTCCTTTGTCTTATCTACAAGGAATCATTCCTCTCCTCTGCTTCTGTTAACTACACATTGGGTGGTAACATTTTAAATAAAGCCGATGAGGTGCGGGACCCAGGGTTTCTAACCAACTCCAAACTAGATTTTTCTTCTCATCTCGGGCTTCTCGTCAATAAGACAACGACTCGAGCGTTTAATCTTTTCAAAACTCTTTGGTCTTCAGACCTATATATTTGGATGAAAGTCTATAAAATCTATATTCGTTCCGTCCTTAAACGGCACTATAGTGTTCAGTCCGTCAAAGCAAAAAGACATCACTTTATTAGAAAGCGTGCGGAACAATTTCACCCACAAACTGTTTATTAAGCGCTTTAATCTTGACTACGCCAAAATTCCTAATGGAGCATCCAGGGCGAACCGGCTAGGTTTGTCCTCCCTCAAGTGTAGAAGAGTCAGAAATGACCTGGTCGTGATGTTCAAGGTTCTTAAGGGCTTTGTCAATGTTCTGTTGCACCAGTTCTTCGTTTTCACTTCCAGTCGGACTAGAAATGGTGGCCGTAAACTTGCGGGGCCAATCGAACAAGTAAGGCTAGGACCAGCTTCTTTTCTAAGAGAACTACTCGACTCTTCCTTCCCCTTCTAAAAGAGAACACTCTTAAAAAGTCATTCACAGGTTTCAAAAGTTTTCTTGACCGTCATTCAAAGGATATCATGAAATTTATTTATTTATTTATTACTGCACCTGAAGTGCGCCTGTTAATAACAGAAACAATAAACATTGTCAGTCAACACAATCCAGACTAAACTTCAAAACAATTAGGCCTGAACAAAATAGAGATTAGGAGCTTGGGGGTTCGGGTAGCACTATGAGCTGCAACTATTAGGTTGTAACGAAATAAATGGCACTGAACCACTGTAAATTTAAACAGTTAATATCTCGGCTTTTAGGCAAGTTTATTAATCGAAATAAAAACCTTCTGATTCTACACATCTTTGTCAACGTGACACAAGCTTTTCTATCCCAGTAGCATAAAAATCAGAAGTTCTGGAATTGACGAAATCTTCGAAGGCACTTTCGGCATCCTGTTGGTATTTGAATATTTTCCCTTCCAAGAAGTCGCCAAGATGCTTGAAGAAATGGTAGTCTGTTGAGAGAGGTCGGGAGAAAACGGAGGATGTGGTAGAGTTTCAACGCTCAGCTCATTCAATTTCTGCAACGTCATTCGGGCTACATGGGGGGCGAGTATTGTCGTGCAGAAGGAGAACTCGCCTTCGGTTTACCAAGGCCGGCCGGATACCCTTCAACTTTTCCATCATTTCTTCAATTTCAATGCAGTACTTCTCTGCCGTGATGGATTCACCGGGAGGGAGGAGGCTGTGGTGAATAATTCCCAGCGAACACCACCATACTGTCACCATTACTTTCTTTTGGTGCAATTCCGGCTTCGCAAAAACCTTGGGGCTCTCATCGCTGTCCACCCACTGTGCCGATCGTCGCCTGTTGTCGTACATTATCCATTTCTCGTCACAGGTTACGATGCGATCAAGGAATGGGTCCGTTTCGTTCCGTAGAAGCAGTGCGGACGAGATCTCATATCGTCGGTTTCTTTGCTCCTCAGACAGCTCGTGAGGCACCCATCTTTCCAGCTTTTTGGTCTTTCCAATTTCCTTCAGATGCCGGGCAGCTGTGTTGTGACTGACGCCAAGAACCTTCGCTATCTCCCTGGTACCTTTGTGTGGATCCTCCTCTACCACATCTCTCAGCTTGTCCTCATCAACATCACTATGCCTCCCACGACCTTCATGTTCTTCCAAGCTCTCATCTCCATTCCGGAACTTCTGATACCAACGATACGCCGTCCGAATCGTGGAACATCCTTGACCGGATGCGGCGTTGATCTTCTCGCCCGCCTCCTTAGCTGTACTGCCCAGCTTGAATTCATACAAGTAAATGCCTCGGATTACCCTTTTGTCCATCTGCAAAAAAGTCAATAAAACTCTAAAGTTTTCCCACTTTTACATAGAAAATTTGGTACTTACCGGTAGAGCAAAGTTTGCGCTTCTAAATGATATGCCACATGTTACGGTTTGTTCTTGATCAAACGCGTAAAGACGCGCCAAAAAATGGCGCGAGCCAGTGCCATTTAATTCGTTACAACCTAATAGATAAGAGAGCTTTTTTATGCAGCTGTTCAACAGACCCGACGTAGACGACTGCACAAAAATAGCGCACTCAAAAAACACGAAACAGTGTTATATGTAGTGTAATGCGTCTAATTATCTTAAATTGGTCAAAGTTATTTAAATAAATAAAATTTGATATGGTTATAGTGGCACAAACGTGCGTCATCAGTATGGCTTAGGTGAGTGTGATTTCTCAAGTGGGCGTGGCAATCACTTTCGAGCACCGTAACGAGAGGAGGCACCTAGGAGTCCGGGCATATAACTGGTCATACCCAGGCGAGCATTAGCTTCATTACGCTTCCTCTCGATGATGCTTCCATAGAACTGAATTATGCTAACCGCATCTGTATACCGTATGCATCGAAATAAAGAAATAGAACTGAATTACGAGCGAGTAAAGAGGACTCAACAGTATAGGTGTTCGGTAATTATAAGTTTGGAATATAGGTATGGGTCCTAAAAATGTAGACTAAATTCATCATTTAGTCTATATTTTGCAGGAGCGGTTACACTAATACTGTTTTCATTTGTTTCCGCTTGTTTTAATCTGTTTGGTCAAACTTTTTAACTTTTTTTAAAAATTGTACGGTTTCAAAGTTGTGCTGTATTTTACTGCTCTTTATGTAAGGTTTAGGTGACGTTATCACTCTCCAATAAATAAATAAATAAATAAACATAGGGGTGCTGACCAAACTCCGTAAGAATAGTACAGCTTTAATCATATTTAACCCTTTCACGACATTGTCCGACGATGTCGTCGGACACTTTTTTGTCGCGTGGGACAATGTCCAACGATGTCGTCGGGCACCATCAAAAAATAGTTCATGGAAATTTATCAAGCACTCAATAGTACAATATTAATCAATGAGCCCACTAATATCTACGGTCGAGATGGTTTTTTGGAAACTTCATTTGTTACTGTCTTTCATATCCAACAAATAATACGAGTAAAATAATACAAATAATCAGCGCGCGGGAAAAATGCGCGCTGTCCCACGTGGCAGTCATCCTTTGATCGCGCGTGTCGTGAAAGGGTTAAAACAGCTATAGCTGTTAACCAATTTTATACAGTTAGTATAATTTTAATCCAAATTAAGGCTGCTACAGCATTAATTCTCAAAAGGCTGTTAAATGAACCGAACTAGGTTATTGTTGTAATCGTTAAACCAGTATTTATAATAAATTTCTTTAGTCCTATTTGGACACCTTATTATAATTACTATAACAAACTCAGAAGTGTATTCGTTGAGTAGAAATGCATCCTTAAACTCACCAGGGAACTGTCTCAGGAGTATGTTTGAGTGGCGAAAATGAATATCACCACGAGAGTTTCCATCCTTAAAGTAGTAGGAAGGTAGGTTTCATTCCAGCAAAGTCCTTAAACCCAAGGAGTGAACTGTCAGCTCGCACCTAACACCTTTTGTGCGCGACCTACCTGGGGCCGAATTCATCAACGACTTACGTAACTTTAACCAAGAATTGTAAGCTTATCAATGGATATGGTGAGCGATAAGCCGCGTTGTCTGAGCTTTTAACGCGGCTTATCGCTCACCATATCGCTCACCATATCGTTTGTATGTCGTTGATGAATTCGGCTCCTGAAGATGAGGGAGGTGGTGAAAGATACGGTGCAAGCAGGGCCCAGATTCATCAACGACTTACGGCTATCTCACGGAGAAAATATAGCCGAAATCCCTGATAGCGCGGCTTGTCAACAAGCGATATGGTGAAGCATTTCGCCGGCTATCAGGGATTTCGGCTGTATTTTCTCCGCTAAATTGCTGTAAGTGGTGGGGAGCAAGCTGAACATACAAAAGCGCGCGGCGGCCGCGGCGCTGCTGCGGCAAGCGCGACAACTGCACAGTGTGTGCTGCTATAGTCACGAAGTCCAATCCTTTTGTAACTGCATAAGCTTCTTCTGCTACCTCTGCTCAGCTATGTGAAGGCCCTCCGGTGCACTTAATCAGCGAAAATAGATATTTCGATAGGGAATTGGATGACCTAATCGAAGAAATAAGCAACTGCTTCCATTGTGAGAAGATTTTGTCTCTCTTTATGACAAGAAGCTTCAATTCTAAAGGCCACATATCTATGTACAATACAGCATAACTCGGGAATTTGTTAGAGCTCCATTTCCACTATAACAGCCCACCTAGGAGCGATGCGTCAGAGGCGATTCGTCGCGCGTGCGGCAGGGGCCGCCGCGCGCGCGGCGAAAACTTGTATGTTTGTACTACCAGCCGTAAGTGGTTGATGAATCCGGCCTGAGTTCGGTGTCTCAGCAGGGACAGACAGAGTCAGGTGTTCGATCAACGTGCCCGGCAAAACTATTAGCATTATAAATGTTCTTTCCTTGTTTCATGTCATATTTGTCACCTTCCCAACTTTTCCTGTGCATATATTTCCATAGTCTGCCAAGCACCTGCTCAGACAGAGATTTTTCATCAGTTTCCCTCTCTATATGCGACACTTCGTGTTTTCTGCAGATTTTTGAAGGGACTCCTGACTACATGGGGAATGTATCTTTCCAACTAGACATAAATAAAGCAGTTAGAAGAGTATATGATGGCACCAGTCCACAAGTCGAGAATGGATGTCCAGTCAATCGCTTATCATCTAGAATGTGTCCCACATGATCAAAGAAGGGCAGCCGATCGTTGCAAAAGTTCAGTTGTACCCTACTGCCCGTCGAAGGTGTACAAGTAGGCTTACTGGTGATGATGGACAGGTAGCTACTGCAATCCCAGCAGGTCCGCGAGTATAGGTTGCCGTCATATTCTAGCGTATCGCTAGACCGCGGCATGGAACTCATCTGATGAGCCGATCAATTAAAAAATGTATAATATATAGAGATTTTTTTATTGAAGATAGGGGTGCAGAGATATCTCTCGAAAGGTTGGTCGCGATGGTTCGCTGTGACATGAGGAGTGTACGCTCTCCTGACTATGGGATTGTCATTGGTAAATCTGAGTCGGCGCTATTGAGCTTTCACAACCCCTGGGTCGAGGTCGAGAAGGGATGGAAAAAAATTTCATCCAAACTTTGCCTAAGGGTGTTATCTGGGGCGCTGATCGCGATTATGATATCCATTTTTGAAATTTCGGCCGATTACGGCAGTTCAGCACGTGTGCATGCGATCCCATAGTAAACTTTGAGTGTTCCTATCTCCTTGGGTTCAAGGACTTTGCAAAAATGGGGCCTCTTTGGTAAGTAATTTTTGTTATAAAATTGTCAAACGCAGAACAAACATTGAGAATTTTTAGTGTTTCCTTTAAAATCATGGCTGCTTTGACTTCTATAGAAATAGCTGACTTGGAATGTGGAAGTCGTATAACTTTAAAACCAAGATCAGTTGAGAATAAGCAAAGTTCTACTTCGTTGGTTGGAAGCGGCGAAGGATTTATTCTACCTGACAGTGGAATCGAACCCCCGTTGAATGTGGCGACGGCGTCTATCCGATTGAGCCCTATAGAAGGGAGTGAAGATGTGTTCACTCAGGCGTCGCACGATCAGAATCCTTTTTTCCGTACTTCTAGTGCCTGGTATAGGGTTTCACGCGCGCAAAGTACATAGCGCTTAGTCTGAAAGGATTTCGGAGACACCGACGGACGGCGTGCTGCCTTTCGCCTTGTGAAGGCTTGTCGACAACCACTTCTCTCGACGTGCTGCCTATTTCGACCAGTTGTCTTCTTTTGCTAGTTTTACACATAATGAAGAAACGCTAGACTTTCGCTTCAAGCGGAAATCGAACCAAGGTTTCTATTATTGTTGACCACCAGCAGACATCCGATTTAGTGGCCGGTCTAACTACAGACCGGGAAATCCTCAGGAGTTGAAGTATCGATCTTTATCGATTGACCGATTCGTGCTGTTTAATGGTTTTGAGAGGACATACTTGCATAATTCCCACGTCCAAAATCGATAATATCGATCAGTATTGTTAAGCCTATGCCTAGCCGGCAGTCGACATATTCACGTTACTTACAACTCGTACGGTTAACACTAATCAAAAATCGGTATTGCCGATCGATGCAGTTGAATTGTTGTGAGGCCTGTCCTATAAACAGCTTGTTCGCGTTAGGCCTCGTGCATACTTCCCGTCGCCGCGATGGAATCGCGGCGATGAGTTTTGCAGAGCGACGCGAAAGAATTTGAACTTCTCAGCGCTCGTCACTTCGCCCATCGCTCTGCAAGGAAGCGCGACGGCGATCCGTCCAGGACCAACGCTAAACACCGCGCGCAGCGCGAAAGAGCTCCGACGGCGATTCGTCCAGGACCAACGCTAAACACTGCGCGCGGCGCACTTACGTGTGCCTTCTAGTCAATTCACTGACTTTAGATTCCCCTTCTAGTTGTCACAGCCGTTCGACGCGGCCTGATTGATAAGGTATGCCCATTTTCTTGTAAAGTGTAGGCCAAATTAACGACTAGTCTAGGATTTTCTAGTGTGAATCATGTCCAGAAACCATCTCCGATTATACCATTCCGTATTGATATCGCCCCACTGTTTCTTGCTCGAAGTCTGTCTGCAACCTGGATAATGATGTAATTTCCTCCTCAGGTGAACTTTAGGCAAAAATCGGTATTATCGATCGGTATTGATTTGCTCCCGGATCGGTTCTGCTCATCTTTGTGACTCATGTCCAATGAGCACCAAGATTCGTCTGATTACCATCTCAAGTCAAGAAAAAGGAAGACAGCTATTGGAATTATTCAACTGCAATAAATTGAATTGCAATAAATGGAAAATGTATTGATTGATTAATCGATACTGCTCTTTTTTTTGTTCAACCGTGGTGTGGTAGTTGGGTCAACTAAAGCTGACCGGATATCAAGTTCTGTTCACACGCTGGGGAGTACCTCAAGCGGCCAGTATTTTTGCGCGGGCGCATGGACAGACTCAGACTCTGTCGGGTATTGATTGAATACATGTTTATTCTGTTTATGCGTTGCGGAGCGCGTTGAACAGTTATCAATTTTGTTCGAAAGCTCGAACAGACTCACCATTGGGTATTGAATATCTATAAATTCTGTTTATCGGATGCCTATCAATTCTGCTTACACGCTGCGAAGCACGTTAGGTGGCCAATTATTTTGCGCGGACGGACGAACAGACTTACAGCCGGATGTTGATCGTATACGTTTGAATTCTGTTTACACGCTACAGATCGTGTTCTGCGGCCTTTAATTTTGTGAGGAAGGGCGGAGAGACTCGCCGCTGGAAATCGTTATTAGTCTTGTTTACTCGTTGCGGGACACATCGGGGTCCACTAATTTTGTTCGGATGCAGGGACAGATTTATTGTCACATATTGATTGGATACCTACCAGTTCTCTTTAAGCGCTGCGAATCGCATTGGGCGGCGATTAAGTTTGCGTGGACAGAGGAACGCGCAAGCTCACCTCTCAATATTGATCAACAACAACTAGTGGTGTTTGCAAGCTAAGTAACACGTCAAGAGGCCATTAATTTTGCAAGGACGCCATGACAGATCTTCCGTCAGATATTGATCATGTTTTTATCACTCGTGCTGACATGTTGTGAAACGTGTTCTGGGCCATTAATTTGCGACAAGATTCAGCGCTGGATATTGATCGTATGGTTACTAGTCACGCTGTTTGGCACGTCATGCGGCCACTGATTTTGTGCGGACGCACAGACGGACTCATCGCTGGACAAGCCCACAAATATTCTACCGTAGGACGACGTTGTGGTAAGGGATTGATGGCCCGCATAACATGGCTTCCAGTGGTATTTGGTATGCAAGGGCGTGGACGAACAAGTGTTCGTGACCACAGACACGAGTGTTGCCCAGCTTTTTTTGGGCGCTCCATCGGCTGGAAATGCATAGTCATGTTCAAGGACAAGTATCTGACGACGACGAGTGTCGTCAAAACGCAGAAATTCTGGAAGATTCTCATAAATGCATTGAATGTGGCCCAGACTCGCATGTTATTGAATAGTTCGCCTTTTTTAACGGTCCCACTGAAGGCTCCACCAACAATAAGTCCGACCGGTCGGACTGAATCACCACGAGGTGAATGCGAGGGAGTCAGCCACTGTGGCGGAATGTGGCCACGTACGAGTGCCTGAATGCTCTAAGTAGGAGCCTCCTGGCCCAATTGTATTAGCGAACTCCCCCCTCCAGAGCCGAAGCCGCAGTGGACCATGCGGCGACCACGGCTGTGTCCGTCCGCGGTGTCGTGTGTCGCCGCAGTTCGCACAGCGCCGCTGTCAAGGTGAACGCGTGTCGTCGTTAAATCGAGTCGGCCGACAAAGTTCAGGCCGCCACTTTCTTTACACTGTCGACGTCAAACACGTCCCTTGCCCTCGTTCCCGCTGTCGGTGGCGCTTTCTTCGGTGAGAAATGACCGCTGTCATGCTTCTGAATGTCTAGGCGGTTTCTCTTCTCACCAGCTACACTTTGTGGTCAGAGCCTGCGGTGATGACGATGGACTCCTTCCGCTCTCCGTAAAGGATGTACCATTTCATTTTCAATTCAAATTGAACACTCTTCTAGGCAAGCTAGACGGTTTTGAAAGAGAGAAAACTAAACTTCTAACTCCAAACAGGCTTTTTTAACATCAACGGAGAGAACTCATAACTCTCACAGACATCTGGAATGCATTTTGTTTAAGAAAAATTTAGTATGACATTACTTAGAATTTCTTATTTATCCTGCCGCAATAAGTAAACTCTCTGTAGTAATTGGGATATCTTGTGCCACACGAAGTTTTATAGTTTTATTTGACAGGGCCTGACGTTTTGAGTTCTCGTCGTATTCAGAGGTCTGAACGTGGTGTATAAGTTTATCGTTTCTTTTTTATGAGCTTGAGCAGTAGATTTCTGGTGTAGTATCAAATCAACATAAACAATAACCGCCACGATCTCCATGTTTTGTAAGCTGTTTTGTTGCGATCAAAACTTGTAACGCCAGGCGGGACTCGAACCCGAACCTTCCTCTGACAGGGCGGGAATGCTCCACTCCTTTACACGATCGGCGCCGTTTGATCGAACGCAACAACATTCTCCCGTATATGGGTATCGTTTGATCGATCGAACTTCTAGCGCCAGGCGGGTTCGAGTCCCGCCTGGCGCTAGAAGTTTTGATTGCAACAAAACATCGTTATGACGGCTTACAACCTCGATACCAGCCGTGAAGACGCCATGTAGCGCTGGTTAAGTCAGTTTTTGCAATCTCGACGGGATCGGTGCAATCTGGATTGGTACCAGATTTGTCTAGGAATGATAAAGCTCTGACTTGTTCGTCGGCTGCCCAACGTAGGTTTAGCTAAACACAGGACCAAATCGCTTCCACAACATCCTATAAAAGTAGAATGCGTGACGTATTCCAAAAGGGATTGGGGATTTATCATTATTTAGAAAAAATAGGTAAAGGACGGCCAGCGATGAACAAGTCAGCGCTCTATCCTCCCCAGACTAGTATTCGCCGACCCCATGAGGATGGAAGGCTTGGTTGGCGTGGGCGCGAAATCCGAACCAGAAACCTGGTGTCGGGTGCGCCCTATTCTTCTTTATAGTTATTCAAATCTCTCAGTGAGTTTTTTTGTACCCAAAAATTGTGTTTTGCTCCACTTTTCCTCTTCTCCTAACTTTCCTCGAGATCCTCGCTCTCGTATTATTTCGTTATGCAACAGCGCTCATCTGGCTAGTGTATTGAAAATCGCTCTCTTTTCGTTAATTAGAGAGGCGGTGCTATCGTTATTCACGTTTGTGGTTGCTCATAATCTTTGTTTTGGATTCTTTTCTACGTATAGATCACTCCTTGTTACGATGACGCGTAGTCTGCGGACACAGCCCGCCTCAGTGACGCCATTTCTGCCCGAAAGGGAATGTTTTGTCTAACTGATCTATTTATTTACTTTGCCCAGGTGGTCTAGTGGCTCCTGTGGACCAGATTACTGCTGCTTCAGGTCGGGAAACTGCACATCCATTGCTTCTTTGTTAGGAGGTGCGCGTTTTCGTTAATCATCTTTATATGTGTTTACTAGCAGCTTTTTTAGCCGTTGTTCTATGGCCACAACATTCTTGTACACTGTCCTGAAAGCGAGGTTCTCATTCTCCACGCCGCACACGGTTCTTTGTCAAATTTTCTTCAGCGCTTAATTGTCTTATCCGCTCAGCTTGTATTGTCGTCTAGTTTTCGCAGTACTAGTCGCCAAAGTAGCCTACATGTGAATGCCCGAACGGCACCACATTAATCAGGCCGCATCGTGAAGCCGTGCCACCCAGAGAAGCATGTTCGGTCGGTGCTGTGATTGACTGTGTTCGTCTGTTGAGTCTCCGCCTTCCTAAGTAGGCCACATTGCCGACTAGTGCCACTTCTCTCTATCAATGACGTCATTTGGACCCTACATTTCCATACGGAATTATCCACAGAGATTATACAAAAGGTCTTTCGACTGCTCGTAATATGTTGCTCTACAATTTCATCAAATAGGATGCCCCTCTCGTAGTAGGAACTTCTGAATTTTTTCGGAATTGAATGAATCCTCAGCTGCTGGCCTACGCCTAGAAGGTTCACGTCTTGCTGGGCCCTGAAATGAGCCTTCCTATAGCTTCACTCTGCAGACGGTTCTCAGGGCTTCGTCAATGTTTGCTGTTTCCATCTCCTTTATTTTTAACCGTTTCTCATCAAAAAAAGCTCGCACCTCTGATGTGTTCAATCCGGAAACGGCACGAGCACCACTATATAGATGTCTACTTTTTTATTTACCGAGTACTGATCTCCATGAAATTGCGCTACGCATTTTTAATATTTCTTTTTTGAGGTTTTTATTCTTTTAGAACGAAAAATTTTGAATCGTCCTTCTTGGACACGTATTCCTCGTGTAAATTCTCCCAATGGCGCCAAAGGAACATATGTAGCGCTCACTGCTGTTGAGTTTTTTCAACAATAACGGTCCTGCAGACTGAAAACTTTGCTAATCGTCCTGCCTTATCTCTGACCGAGTAAATAAATGAATAAGAAAATAAACAGTGTGAAAACAGCTTAATGCGATGAAATTGTTGTATTTGTTTCACTTTGCCAGCTGTGACAATTCTTGGATATAGTTTATGGTAGTTATGTGTGAGTTCTCGGACATTATCCACATTTCAGCAATCCTATTATGTTTTGAAGCAAAAATTTGGGTTTAAGGAGACTGTAGCTAATCTGAAAAGGTACCGGATTCCTTAGGATTGAGAGCGAAACTACTTCTGTCCCGGACTCCCAGGCATCCAGTGATTCAAGGGACCCGATTGGGCACGTGATACTAACCCTTGCCCTCGATCACGAGTATAGACGCAGTCCATTGAAATTCCAACGACCCCGTCGCTCCTCGTTCTGTCTCTCGAACAGCGCTCGGTGTTTAGTTGCCCTCTATATCATAAACTAAGTCGGGTTTTTTTGCCGGCTCGCCGTCGGGGCCTCATTGTCGATGCGTGTGATTCCGGTCCCGAGAGGAGCGGTCGGTTTTAATCCCCTCCTGGAATTCGTTATTCACTCGCGTGAAGCACACTGCCGACAGTCAGCGCTGACAGAGAGTGTGCTTGTGGGTTTTATCGCGTTATTACTGACATCTTTAGAGCTACACGCGAATGGGCCTCCTGGGGTGTCTGCCATCCGCTGGTTCTTATGGTTTCGTAGGGTTTTCAAGACCTCCCTCGTGGATTCTGGGTGGTCAAAACGGCTGACTTATGAGCAGCAGTTGTGGATTTGAAGTGCAGTCTTCGTGAGATGTTTACCAGCGGGATTTCTTTAATCTCGCGCTTCATTTCGATCGAAAGGGATGACTGGTAGCGCTCCCATCTGGAGGAGCAACCGCTTCGATGATCCGAAGCCCTAGGGTCTTTGGCGGGTCCTTGGATGGGCTAAAAGCAGCGGCGGCTTCTGCTGCCACTAGATGGCCCAAATGCTGGCAAATAGCTGTCGTTTACGACTGTTAGGTTCTATAACCCTCAGGTTTTTTGATTTAGTCTCAAGTCTCAGGTTGTCCACCTCTCATCCTCGAATCTCGTCGTTATGGGATGCGCCGTACTTCATTTCTCCGGCAGTATAGTCTTTAGCCTGCTGACCGACTTCCACAACTCAGAGATGATCTTTGCTGTAACCTAAGCCTCTAACTCGCTGTTTGCAATTTAACCCACCTATGGCCCACTCACATTGTCGTTGTTTTAGTCGTGCTTCCAAGTTTTCCGGCACTAGTCGTCAATGTGGCCTACATGGTGGAGGAAAGGCTGCATGATATCACAAATATAATTGTCCTTTCTTAGGTTCACAACAGTAGTCATCAGTGTGGCCTACATGTGAAGGGAAGACATGCATGATATCCTAACTCTACTCATCCTTTCCAAGGTTTGCGATACTAGTCGTTAGTGTGGCCTACATGGCGAAAAAGAGGACGCACCGAATGAAGCAGGCCGCATTGAATAGACGCAACTATCAGAGGGGTGTGTACGCTTGGAATGCTGACCGACTGGTGGTTTTCGACTCCCAATGTAGTTCACTTTTACTGCTGGTGACAACAGAAATGGTGGATATCATCGATTTTTGTCGAAAGTGGCAGTTCCTGCTGATCAGTATCGATCAATAGAAGCCTCAGCCAGTTCAGTAGCTGGTTATAATGAAAGGGAAGTGTTCGTATGGCAGCAAGCGAATGTTCGGTTGTTGCTACGATTTTCTGCGATTGGCTAGACGTCTCCACCTCCCATGTAGACCACATTAACGACTAGAACGGAGTTTTACCAAGCGTCCGATTGTTTTCGGCTCAAGAAGTTGAGTGCGCACTTGTTTCGGAGTTGCGCCATGCCATCGACTTTGCTCACTTTGCAAAACAACTATAGGGTCTTGTTGGCGTCTTCAGTGAGTCAAAGCTGTGAAAAATAGTATTTACTATTCCAGCGTATTTCTTTAACCTATTCGCCAAGGTTAGTAAACAGCTTCTACTTCAACTGACGTTTCAGCGTCTTCGAGTGGATGTCGACATTAATCTGATATAATTCGAATATACAATGGATAAAAAGGGCAAAGGACTGCATCACTCAATCCATTTTGGGATGCGCCACGCATTCTATTTCTACGGAGTGTCGTAGAGGCGATTTGAATGCGTATTTAGCCATGCAATGACTTGCGGTGGCCAGCTGATGAGCAAATCAGCGCTTTATGCCTCCCAGATAAGTCTGGTAACAAGTCACGACCCCGGAGAGATGGAAGGCTTGCTTGGTCTGGGCGGGAAATCTGAATCAGGAACCTGGTATCGGGTGCAAGCGACAGCCGCCACCCCCTTCGACTGTGCTACACGCGTCCTTAATTCGAATATGTAAAATGGAATAAAATAATCAATCCTTACTCTGCGCTACGCATCGTACATAACTCTAATCGGGCAGGCTATCTGACAGTGCATTTGGCCAATACGTGACTTGCTGGCTACGCATTGGGCACTCAAAATTTCATTCTTTGTGGATTAGTCTGGTATCAGTTCACCGATCCGGAGGGGTGGAAGGCTCAGCTACATACCCTGGGCGTGATCCGAATGAAGTATTTGAAATTAGATGCAAGCGGTAGCTGGCGCCTTATCTGACTGCGTTACCACCCGCCCAAGTGGAGGATAAGACAAAATTGACATAGACACTCTAACCCTAGAAATTAGAACGCCTCAACACATTTTGCAGGAGATCCCGCCACCAAACAGCCGTGTTTGCTGTGCTACCGTATCAGAACAACGATCTTCTGACGGAAATCTGCTAAGGTCCTTAGCTGTTCTTCTTTCTTCTGATACGGTAGCGAGCAAGCAGCAGCTTCTCTGTTTATGCATCGGTTTTTGTAATTCTAAACATTCGCCGATGAGACATCTGTTTGCCTTCTCGCCGCGCTCGCCTCATTCATACTTCCAATAGGATGACAATGCTTGGTTATCTGGTTGCTCACCTGTCAACCTGGCCTTTAGCTTCGTCATCGTGGTACCCTCTTCCAGTTCTACGTGCTAAAAGCTGCTTATTAGTAAAATAACTCTGTTGAGGATTCACCTTCGAAAGATTTGCGTTTGAGGAAGCAGTGTTCTCTCCATCTCATAGATTTGTACCTTGTTCACGTTGTCTGTTCGACTTGCGTGGGGGTCCTTCGTATCAGTAGTAATGAATCTTGTGCCTTACCGTAATCCTGTCACTATACAAGGCGTTTTCTCTGTAGTTGGGAGGGTGTTCGTAGTCTATCTTCGCTGCGGGTAGCGGGACTTCAAAAAAGCTCTTGAAAGAACGACGGAATCATCCTCCGACTTCTCTCATCCCCAAAGATTCCTACTGACTGTGAGCTCGGAGCCGTAGTCAGCGTTTGCGTCCTCCTAACGACGCATCCTCTCAAGCGACTTTGCTTCGAATTGAGAGAGTGGGTGTCGGCGATAAGCAGTGGCTAAGGATGCGCCACGCACTCATCTTTTGCGAGATGTGATACGGGTACTGAATTGGCTATTGATCCGTTCAGCACTTCTGGAATAAACCATACGTTCAATCGCGTTGCTAGAACTGTTAACTGTTGTCCTACCGCCCGTTGCTTAGCTGTAGTAGCGGATTTAGGTGGAATGGGAAAGAGCGCTGACAGATTTTCAAGGCCAGTGAACTAATCGTAAGGCCTATGTTATACTTCGGCGACGTCGGCGGCAGTGTTGAGCGGATGCTACGCAACACTGCCGCCGACAATAGGGTCGCCGAAGTATAACATAGGCCTAACGGCGTACTTCTTACCAGTGCCCACTCCGCATTCACTAACCTTCCCGAGAGCGTTCGTGACGTCTCATGGAGCGACCAGGGCCGGATCCATCAACGTAGGAGTCTGTAAATCGCTACCACAGATTTACCTAAAGGGCTCCTTGCGAGAAACTTACCAGCCCTTGTGATTCACGAAGCACGCGGTGGAGGATGCCACGCACACATTCGACTACGCTTGGCAGCTCGTCCAACTCGTTGCCATTGGGTCAGACACTAGTAGTAGGGCGTTACCGGTGCTTCACCGCGTCGTTTACCTGACTCTCTAGCCGGGTAACTGTTACAAAGGCTTTCACTGGAAAACCATCACGCCGCGCGTTGACGAATCGCGGTACGTGGAGGTTTCGCGGTAAGTCCCATCGTTACCGGCCGGTAAATCGTTGATGAATCCGGGGCCTGGTCGAGCGCTGAAAATTGGCAAGCACCGGCGATATATAGCGGAAAGGTCCCTTGTGGCTGGTCTAACGCTCCCGTTCTACACGTACTCTCTCAGCAACGGGAAAACCTTAGCTTTCCACCCCGCCGGATCATGAATGCGTGCTCAGGTGATCACACAAACCAAATTGACTGAAAGGGTTGATTAACGCCGATCTTTATCCCGTATCCTTCACACTTCTTCTGTTTGAAGACAAGGAATGGTGGTTGGTGTTACTCAATCCTTTTATGGAATGCGCTACGCACTCTACTTCTACGCTATATTGTGAAAGTTATTCAAGTGTCTGGCTTATGCAGTGAGCTACGATAACCGACCATCGAACATTTTAGTGTATTACTCTTCTTAGAGGCGTGTGTAGCGCAGTCGGAGTAGGTGCTGGCTGTCGCGTGCACTCGATACCAGGTTCCTGGTTCGGATTTCCCCCCAAGTCAAATAAGCCTCCTATCCCTCCGGGGTTGGCGAATTGGAACCAGAGTTGTATGGGAAAGATAAAGCACTGACTTGCTCATCGGCTGGACATTGCAAGTCATTGTATGGCCAAATACGCATTCAAATCGCCTCCACGACATTCCGTAGAAGTAGTATGCGTGGCGCGTCCCTAAAGTATTGAGCAACGCCGTCCTTTATCCTTATCCGTTATCCTACTCTGTCCACAGATGGCCTTTGAGCTTCTTTATCGCTATCTCATCTCGCCGCATCTTCCTTCCTTGAGGCCTCGATTCACAGGAACGTTCAAGTTCCTATGAATTTTTTTGTTGAGAGCGTCACGCGTACGAATCGATGGCCGTTCGTTTTTCCGCCTGCACTGTGTGCTGCCGATGTTTTCTCCTGTCATACGGCGTAGGCAAAGCAAAAGTCATGATTCGTCCTCCTTTGTACTAGCCGCGAGGTTCTGCCTAGTCACTTATGGTGTCACTTGGTGGAATGCGCGTTTTCCAGTGCGCTTCTGGCCGGTCTTCCGTGTCTTCCGGAGCCTCAGGTGATTTCTTGTGTGAATTAAAGACAAATATAATATAATTAAAAATCCATACATATAATTAAAAACATATATTTCAAGAACGTAGAAGTAATAACTTCAAAATGCAACTTCTAGCCATTAAAAGACAGATCACGGTCTAAATAGTTAAAGTTGCCAGGGGAGGGAGGGGGTGGTAGAGGACGCGCTATCGTTCTAACAAGAATGTACTACGCATTCTACTTCATGGTGATGTCTTGGAGACTAAATGAAATTCTACAGATTCGACTAGCCACGAGGTCTGATCCAGGGGCCAGATTCATCAACCGCTTACCGCCCTATAACGGTGAAAATACCGCCAGATTCCCTGATATGGCATTCATAAGCAACGCTATTTGGTGGTATTTTCAAGTTTAGAGGGCGGTAAGCGGTTGATGAATCTGGCACAGAACGCAACAGAAACCAAGTTCATTGCCAGTCACCACACGCATACAGCTCAAGAGTAAATCTTCCCCTCAAGCTTGGGTAATTAAACCAGTTTTAAACAAGCATTACAATAAAAATTATCAATAAGAATTGGGACTAAGACGTTAAGGTTAGGAGCGAAAGAATGAAAAAAGTTAAAAACGCGGAAGAAGAATGCGTGGAAAGGACGTTTTTACGGACGGCTGTGCAGCGGAGATGTCTTTGTTTGACAAAAGCATCTCCATACTCGCGCCTCTTGACAACAACACATCAGGATCTATCCTAGTCGGAAGGGTGGGGGGCACATAATTAGAAAGTATGTAAAAAATGAGAACTGAGACTCACCGAGCGGCTCCTAGAGAACGAGGTAGAATCTAAATGAAATCAAAAAACGAACGAACAAACAAAAAACAAGAAATCGCCGCGATTTTACAACCGTCTCGGAGGGCAAGAACGACAGAATGGAGCCATACCGCGTGATGACATTTTCTAACCAGGACTAACATGGTGAGGAGGGCACATAACTTCGCCTGCTTACAACCACAGCGAAAACAAATGTAATTCTTTCGTTTTTTTTTCTACATGAATTTTTCTAGGTCAGGTTCTGTGTTGTTCTGTAGGAGTCGCTCAGAAAGTCTCAAGTGGATTTGTTACATACCTTTTAATTATGTGCCCGCGACTAGGATAGATGTGCACATTATTTATTAATTTATTTATTATTTAGCAGCACGCAAAAAACTAACATGCTTTTTCTCCGATAGAGGCAATTCGAAGGTCTTTTCGGTATACTTAACGACCAATACAGAACAGGGTGCGCATTAAAAAAAGACTCATCCGCTAAAAATGGAACCCCATCGGATCCCCATTTCCTGCGAAGCTCGCGGTTCGGGCCGGAAACTGGCGAGTTCTTTGCTCTGGTCTTCGGCGCTCGAGTTTTGAAGTGCCGCCGGATCTGCTCCGACGAGTGCGGTATCGACTGATTATGCGGCTTAATCGCTGGTGTTCTTTCAGTTCGTCGGCTTTTTTTCTAAACGCTAGGCTTGTCCTAGTTCCCGGGAGATGTGCTTTATTAATAAGGCTTCGAGAGTTTTTGTTGCTGTAAATAGCCGATGGGCCTACCTAGAGATGATTGCCTAGGCACTGGCATTTAGCCCGAACTGTTCATACTCTGCTTTTCGATGGAGCTTCAGCTTCTGATTGATAAGGTAGGCAATACCTTCGGTGAAGCGTGCAAAATCAAAGGCGGAAGGGGTCCAGTGCCAGTAAGCATAGGGTCGATAACTTTTACTGGGTTATGATCCCAATTTAGAGCAATATCCACGCGAAGACCTAGTGTTACAATTGCAACATGTCAAAAGAATAGGGTAGATGAAGAAATTCGATCACTTGAAGCCGAACTCAAGGTATAACCACGCCCTTCCGAGGTTGAGCCACGCCCTTCTGCTCGTGAGCTTCATTTGTCGTTAGGCGATAGGGGATCTGAGAGCAGACTAGGCTCGTCCTTTAATGTCTAAATCCTGCTCGGAGGGAGATTCAGAGGTGAAGCGGGGTGCTTGTTAACTCCTTAGGTGAACTACGAGAAATTTAAAGGTATTCCAATAATCATTCAGATATCCAGAAACGCTACTAAGGGAGATTTCTACCTGGGGTTCATAGAAGGCAGAAATGAGGTAGCAGCCAATCGTAGTCCTCAAAGAACCTACCAGTAATCGTGTGGAACGCTGATCTCCTTGTATCCGTCCTCATCCATGTTGCAGTGGTACCACCAGGTTTCAATTGTTTTAGATATTGTCGAAAACAGAAGCGCTACGGTACTTTATTGCAATGTAGACGAATAAAAATTCGGTACTAGTCGTTGATATGGCCTACATAGGAAGGCGAAAACGCGTAATCCAATCACAACTAATCAAAACAGTTTTTGAACAGGCGCCAACCAATCAGGGCACCGTCCGTACACTCTCCATCTGCGTGTCATGCCTATTGCATGTGATCCAGTTGATATAGTGCGTTGCCACTTTCCTCACAGGCCACATTAACGACTAGCACCCAAACATATGCTTATATGCTTATACCTACCCTGAATGTGATGGCATCTAAGGCTGTCAAGCATTTTATAGGCTGACTATTTCAAAAGCGACCCTAGTCGTTAATGTGGCCTACGTGGGAAATAGGAGTACGCAGCAGAGCAGTCAGCCCAATGGAACGGCTTTGTCATCCAAAGGGGCGTATATGGTCGCTGCTCTCATTGATTGATATTGTTCCGATGCGTCCTTCCTCCTCATGTAGGCCAAATTAACGACCAGTACCTTGAACGCGTGCGGGTCCTTCTCCATCGGATTCGATATTACCAGAGCTGTGAGCCAGGTGGAATCAACGTCCATTACACCATATCCACCATTCCCTTAATGATATGCCGTAGAAGTGGATGCATGGCGCATCCCTAGGAGCTTGATGGCCTCTAAATTTTGTAATTTTATAGGGCGTGCTAACAGTTCAACTCTCATTAAGAGTAATTGCTCTCTTTATCCACTCCATTTTCGTTCTGGTCGGAGAAGATGCTCAGTACATGGTTCAGAAGCCGCCACCACCGCTGTGGCTTTAGAGATGCCGGTCGTTTCTCTCAGCGTTTCCCATGCCATGGCTTCATGAGAGAGTCGCTTTTTTCCCCAGCCGTGACCTGACCAACATGTGTTCGACGCTGATCATCCACTGTTTTTCACCTACTCAACGATCAATCAGCTCATGCAACTCGCTTGACGAAGCTATCGCAGGCGATTTTTGCCAGTGATTGATAGACCGAGGTAAAGATTGAGCGGATGTAATTCGATGCCGCTCCAGCGATCTACTGCCTCGTCGTTGCGCCTCAGAACTTTCCTTGTTCATTTACTCGCTGTGTTAGAAGCCTCTTCTTGGTTTGTCAAAATGCACCTTCTGGGCTTCTAGTCGTAGTCTTCCGGCTCGAATCGCTTCAGAAGATTCAGAGTCGTTGCAGCACCAATAGCCTTTACGTCCATAAGGTGTTCCATAAGGGGTTTTAAGGCCCTCTGACACATTTCTGACCTCATAACCAACTGGTGGGGTATTTGTAGGCTACGATTGCAAGCTTGGTAGGTAACAATATTATAGGCAGTCACTTCGTAAATTTTCTATGCACATTATTTTCAAAAGAAAACCTGCGCCTAATGATTTCGGAAGAATTTACGCTATCCAGTGTTGTCATTGCAGTGATACTAATTGCTTCTTTCTAGTTCTTGTTAAGCACACCTTTGTCGAGTGTATGAATTAAATAAATAAATCATGAGTATTCTGGAGAGCTGTCAGACATTTTTGGAATGAACGCCATCACAGTATGGAGTGAGCACCGATAACTTGCGGAGATGTATGAATATGCGTTTATTATATAAGTGTCAACTTGTGCACAAATTCCAATACTACAAGTATTTAGAACTATAACAGCAACCACTCTGCATTATCACAACAACATCGTAAAGTAGGATCGCGAAAAAAATCAACGAAAGTATGCTAAAGAACTGGGGCGAGAGCTTAAATATCGAAAAAATATGACCTTACGAAATATGCTCTTAAAAATAAGCTCTTTGAAGTAACTGTGGCGTAACGCACCCTTCCTCCTTTTTAATGAGGTCTCAAATGAGCCGATTATTCTTTTAACGAAAAAGCACCACCTACAGTTGAGCTTAGCCGTCTTAGCTCGGAGCTTGGCGGGCCCACGACATGTGGAAGAAGTGACCTCCAGCTCATCAGACATCAAGCCCTCGGACCTCAGGACAGCTCCTCTCGGCAACGTCACTTCGGCCAAAAAGGTGCTTTCACCATAATCCGCTCCTCTGAGCTGCAACTGACTGCCATGTGATGCTTCGTCGTGCACTTCCTAAATATCAGTGTAGCCTTCCCCCTTCCTCACTCAAGGATTGCTCTTCGTTGGCTTATTACGATAGGATTGGGTTGTTCGATTATTTATTTATTTATTTATTTATAAGTGGATATCCACTCACAAAAACAGAACAAACAGAACATGTACCTTAAAAATCAAAACGGAACGAATAAAAAATATACAGGGTGTCTCAAAAAAATGTACACACTGTTTGAAAGGTGATAACTTTGCTCACAGTAATGGTATCGAAGAAGTTAAGGGCTCATATGAAAGCTTAAGAAAATAGAAATTTTCTGACATTTGAGAGGCATGGAGTGCGCCATGCACTCGTGTGATATTTTACATTTTGCACTCGATCGATTGTGTTTCGCTTGAATACTTGCTATAATTTCTTCACAAGGTGACCGTTTCGATTGATTTAAGCTTTTTTTAAGGTCTATAACTTAAAAACGCACTATAGTTTGCAAAAAATACAGGGTATCTTAAAAAATGCAGGTACTATTTGAAAAGTTTAAACATTGCTGATAGTGAAGCTTTTGAAGATATGTATGTGAGGCTTATATGAAAACATAGTGTAACGAGATTTCTGTGGAGTGTAAATAGTCGAGATCGTGCCATGCCCCTGCCTAAAGCCTTGCATTTCAGACTCGATTGATTGTGCATGGGCTGAATGTTTGTAACAATCTTGTTACTGCTTGGCTACATTAACCTGCATTGTGCTTCTTTTAACGTTTTCCAGCAACCAGTAGATGCAATTATGCCGATTAACCTCTTCGTTCAGCTTAAAAAGTGCTTCAAACGTCTACAGAATCCGTCTTGGAAAATGGGGCTCCTGCTCACATTCAAATTGTGCACTCAAGAAACTTGCATGCCGCGTGTCTTTCACATCATTGTCAGGTTCTCAACGTTGAAAGAAGCACAGCACAGGTTAATATGGCCAAGTAGTAACAAGATTGTGACAAGCATTCAGCCCATGCACAATCAATCGAGTCTGAAATGCAAGGTTATAGGCGGTGGCACGGCGCAATCTTGACTATTTACGCGCCACAGAAATCTCGTAACCCTGCGCTTTTATAAGAGCCTAGACCATCTTCAAAAGCTTCACTAGCAGTAATGTCAGATCTTTTCAAATAGTACCTGCATTTTTAGGATACCCTGCATTTTTCAAACGCAGTAGTGTGTTTTTAAGTTTTAAACCTCAAAAGAAGCACAAATCAATCGATACGACCACTTTGTGAATAAATTATAACAAGTATTCGAGCGAAACACAATCAATCGAGTGTAAAATGCAAAATATCAGACGAGAGCATGGCGTATCCCACACCGCTCATATCAGAAAATTTCCATTTTCTTAATCTTTCACATGAGCTCTCAACTTCTTCGCTACCTTTATTGTGAGCAAAGTTATCGCCTTTCAAACAGTGTATGCATTTTTGGGACACTCTGAATTCTTAGGTACAGACGACAGATAGCAACAACAGTAGGAAGTAAGCTGTTAAGAAACATTCTGGGACTAGGAACAATTAATGTCGTTTTTAATATTTTTCAAAGTGAATTTGTTTATACTAATGACAAGCATTAATGAATGATATGTTGATTTTTTATTTACTATTGTTTTAAGCCTAATTTTTTTCCTTTTTTACCAACTAGTTTTTACTAATGACGCTCAGTTAAAAAAGATCTAAAGTCTAAAGTTAAGCCTTTAAAATTTATGTAATAATGTGACCCATGCAATCGCTGCTGCATAAAAAGGTACAGTTCACGACATCCATGAGAAAAAACGACATTAATTGTCGAGCAACCTAATACGTTGAAAGCGAATATCTCATCGATTCATCCCACAGAGGGTTCTTGGGTATTGTGTGTCTGTTTTTTTCTGACGTTTTTCTTTGTTTCATCCACTCGGCCTACATCGCCCTTTTTCAGCGACGTCATTTCGACCCGAAAAAGGTGTTTAGCCCCACCCTTGCATATCTACCTAGCGGCGTTTCCCACCCTGTTCTCCCTCCTCGGAATGGGCAGTGCGTGTTGCTGTTTGTTTTGATTTTCGTGGTTTTTCTACAACCATTTTCAAGTAAATTTGATTGCTTTTCGATTCAAACTAGACACTGCGTCTTCGTGGTTAAACTAGAGACTCTCCGAGATGGTTAGAATATTTTTTTTTTGCCCAAGAAAAATTTTGCATTTCTTTTTCATATTTTTGAGTTATCTGCCCAGAATGTGAACATTTGGATTTAAAATCAATAAAATTTTGTATTTCTCTATGGAAAATAATGATGTGAAGTTAATTTGCTCAACGGCAAGAAATTTTTGCCTATTGAAAGAAAAGATCGCGCCATGCATTTGCCCTGTTCGTTTCGATTTTTTTTTCGATTTTGATTGTTAATGTAAATGCCGGTTACGCAGCAAAGTGAAGCTATGTGTGCAATCTGCAATGTAACTCTACACAAGCAGAATTTTTGCTATTAATCAGAGGGATGTCGCTACGTCATGGATGCACAGCAATCTATTTTTGTAGCTTTGAAAAAGTCGCCTTTCTGCACTTAAAGTAAGCTATGAGCCACTTTTTCTAAAAACAAAAATCTTGGTAAAATTTCAAACTGCATGTTCGCTTGCTGAGGCATGCCAATTTTAAAAAAAATTCAAGTTTCATTAAAGTCGTACTAAATTTTCCTTGGACAAACGTCATTATAATTTTTCGGGAAAATTATTGTAATGTGGGAAAAAGCTCATCTTATTCTAGAAGATGAGTTTCTTGATTTCAAAGGCGTCATGCTTTTTTAGGAGTGTACAAATTACTTTGAAAAGTATCCAATTTGGTGTAAAAATCGTATATGTGATTTTTACCAATTTTTTTAAACGTGGTAATCCATGCATTGTTGCGCGAATAAAACAGTCATTAGAAGACAGTGTGCAAGCGGAGCTATTCACTCACTGTATATGACGTCACCATGTGAAGATAGTGTTTACCGTGTTCTGAGGGATGAGGGCATCTTCCTAGTTGGGGGGGGGAGAATGTCTATTTTTACGGAGCTATGCACACATTTAGGTTGTTCTCCCTCCAATTGTGAAAGCAATGGCTGATCCACTCGGTTTGAGACTTGTACATTTTTCCAATTTTTATTTGGCATCTTGGGAACGTTTAGAAGATCTAGTAAACTGTTCGATAGCATTGAGGGTTTTTGCTCACCGCTATCCCAACAAGATGTGGCCATCTTTTACATGTAGGGTATCTGGGAGAAAACGAGATATAAAGCATACGAAAGGTAGATGTATTGCGGATTAATAATGTAAGGGTAAAGATAAAGGACGCCGTTGATTAATCCGTTTTGAGATGCGCCACGCATTCTTCTTTTCACCCTCCGTTCAAGCAATTTAAAATCGTGTTTCCTAGTCTGGGACGCCTTGGTGCAGTCGGAGGATGTGCTGACTGTATCGTACACCAGAAACCACGTTCTTGGTTCGGATTTCCCGCCAGGGCCAACCAAGCCTACCATTCCTCTGGGTCAGTGAATTGGTACCAGACTTCATTGGGAAGGATAACGCGCGACTTGTTCATTGGCTGGCCACCGTAAGTCATTGTACGGCCAAATCCGCATTCAAATCGCCTCCACAACATCCCGTAGAAGTAGAATGCGTGGCGCAAGTAAATAAAAGACAAAGGATAAAGGACGCCGTCCTTTATCCTTTGTCTTTTATTTACTTGTCTGGTACCAGTTCAACCACTCCGAAAGAATGTACAACCAGTTTGGCCTGGGTGGGAAATTCGAACCAGAAACCTGCAATGAGTTCTCTCGACAGCCAGCGGCTCCTCCAACTACGCCACGTGCTGAGAGGCTTTTATAGCCGACAATAGAAAGAAGGCCTGCATTTCCTAGAGGATTCAGTCTCAAATTGTGTATGGCGCGGGATCTTCTCGTGAAAACTCCGAATGTGAGCGTTTATAGCGTTTCGGTGCGATGGAGTGCGACGAAGATCGAGAGTCTAAAGGTCTCCAGGGTGTCCCGGGTGCGCGAGCCGGGCGGCGTGTCAACAATGCGTCCTTAGCAATTGCGTTACGTGCAACGCAACGCAATTATACGGGGTGACCTCGTCAGTCGGCGGCAGCAGCGTCGCGCTGACTTTGTGCCGCTGACTGCACGCCGATTCTGCCGCCGCGTTCAGTTGAACCACGATGACCAGAAGGCGTGACAAAGTCGTTGAAATCGCCCGCGCACCCGACCCCGCAAGCCGTTCTCTGCGGCTTAGTTGTTTTGTTGCACGTCCATTTGTCGGCCTCGGTCTGTCACGGACACATTGCTGCTTTAGATGAGGCTGCTTCTGCTTCCACTGTGACGTATCACTCGGAGGTTGAAGTCAATTTAGCCGGGGAATCGACGATGCTCTCTCTCGTGGAAATTCAATCAGTTTTTTATGTGATATGGGCCTCATTGAAGAGCTTGATGGTTCCCGAACCTTGGTCGTTTCTTTCGACCTTCGGGAATAGCTGCTGCGCTCTGGGTAGTTTATCTACGAGTCATTTTCCTAAGCTTTCGCTTTAGCCGATGCATATGGAACCATCAATTGAGAGTTCAGGAATCAATTTCGACCCAATTACCCGTTCTAACCGTCCGAACTGCGACTTGAAGCCTTTGGAGGGGGATAGGAGCCAGATTTGTCTGAGAAGTGCTGATTTGTGCATGAATCTGCTTTTGTCTGGATCTTTGTGTGCAGAATTTGAATGCGTGGCGCAGCACTATGTAGTGACCTGTCCAAGCGCTGATTCTCCTTTTTAAAGGTTTCTAGCCCGACCAAAGATTGCCTTGTCATTCGGAAGTCGTACGACTCAATCCATCTCATTCAGCCAAGGCAACTCTTGACGATACCATTACATTGCGAATGCGCCACGCATTCCTCTTTTACGTGATAACGCGGAGGTGTTCTAACAGGCTTGGGTGTTTCACTATCCCACCATATGTAATAGTTATATCGTCTGTGAGTCCATCCATGCAAAATTAATGGCCGCAGGACTGGCTTCATCGAAATTTACCTGCAACTTCCTTTTGAAATGTAGATCACGCAAATATGAAGCCTGATCACAGGAAGCTTCAGTAGGTAATAACTAACAATATTAGTTGATCGATCCTTTGGTCTAAGACGATCTGTGCGGCTGCGTATTGACTCAGTCGGAGGAGCCGCGACCGTCACGTGCACCCCGAATCACGGTTGTTGGTTCGAATCGCGCGCAAGCTGACCAAGCGTTCATCCCTCGGGGGTCCTCAAATTGGTGCCAGACTTTGCATACTGGCTATATAATGAGGCGGAACAGAAGTGTCCAAGGACTTTTGACGCACCCTGTAGTTGTGCTCCGATGACCTATTCTAATAGATATTTGAATGATTTTCATTCAGATTTGAATCCTCGAATTCGATTGTTCAAAGATCGCCTTTTTCGAATGCATTCGAACTCGAATATTCTCATTTTTCTTCGATATTCTCATTCATTTTCGAATGTGCTCGTACTTGAATAATCAAAACGCGTTTCTCAAACGTATTCGAATTTAAGTAATCAGAGAACTGCAGTTTTCGAAGAAATTCAAATTCGAATATTCGAACTTTGTGAGCATTCAAAACCGCTTGAATATTTGAGAAATTTTCGACAGCATAACTATATGTCAGACTCGTTTAGAAACTATAAAACACTGGTTTGTCTGTATGTATGTGTTCTAGTGGGCACTGCTAGTTATTGTATAGTCCAAATACCCATTCAAATTGCCTTCACGACATCCCGTAGCAGTAGAATGCGCGGCGTATCCCATTCAGGGGCTGATTATACCGGCCTTTTTTTTATTTATTTTATCGTTTACTAACTGCCACCGGGCTTAGCTGCTGTTCCTGCTACTACCTGTGATTTCGCTCCTCAAAATTCAGAAGGTAACCGATCAATGTGATCTACGTGTTGAAAAGCCTATTCATGCTAGCGTGGATAAGGGTAAGGATAAAGGACGGCGTTACTCAATCCCTTTGGGATGCGCCACGCAGTCTACTTCTACGGGATGTCGTGGAGGCGAGTTGAATGCGTATTTGGCCATACAATGACTTGCGGTGGCCAGCCGATGAACAAGTCAGCGCTTTATCCTTCCCACACACGTCTGCTACCAATTCACCGACCCCGGAGGGATGGAAGGCTTGGTTGGCCTGGGCGGGAAATCCGAACCAGGAACCGGTATCGGGTGCAGGCGACAGCCGGCGCCTCGTCCGACTTCGCTCCACGCGCCCATGTTCGCGTGATTCGCTACTAAATCGTTGAAACTCAACGAAAACGGATTAATTCAGCCGCTGTTGGATGGGCGTTCAATATGTTGGCTTGGTGTAGGATCTGTCCATCAGCGTGATTCCCTTTCCAAAAGGCTAACTACATATGTGCGGAGATTCGTAATGCTGAAGGCCATATGAACTTTCTCGGTAACTATTTTTGCGCGGACACACGGGCGCGGAGAAACAATGACAGGTGAATCGATTAGAATTGGAACGTGCGATTAGTTCCACTAGAAGAAGAATGTAAGGCTTACTATTTGTCAGCAGCACCTTCGGAGTGCGCCATGTATGCTGCTTTTATATGTCGGCGTAAAGGAGTGACAACTCCACCCTTGCCTTATACAGTGACCTGCAAAGGTTCAGCGAGCGTCTTCGACATTCTCGGTGACACATCGATGAGGTACTAGTTGCTTACGTGAGCCCATA
This sequence comes from Heligmosomoides polygyrus bakeri, assembly GCA_947359475.1. Lineage (NCBI taxonomy): Eukaryota > Metazoa > Nematoda > Chromadorea > Rhabditida > Heligmosomidae > Heligmosomoides > Heligmosomoides polygyrus. Next base: position 16,975,176 of record OX375869.1, on the reverse strand, counting down.
TATGTACGTATTTGGGCTGAAGCCAGCACCGTCCGTCAACTGCAGGTATCTGCAGACTGCAGACGCAGTTTCGAGATCCCTAACGCGGGAATGGACCGTTTAATGCGATCAAAGCTTTTTAGCTGTAGATAGGGCGGTGTCTCAAGATCTGAGCATGTCGTTGAAGATAATTGGCGACGTTGTTTTCCCACAGTGTCGTTTAGGTCGCGCTATTAAAGCTTTCTATCTGTTTACTGCAACGTTTAGTAGTAACACGTTGTTGTGGCTGGTCCTCTCAGAGGTGTCACCTTTCCATCAGGTCTAGTCTACTACCTGGTCACCAATAGCAGCTGCGAGTCGCCGTTTTACTGACCCGGAAGTTCCTCTTTTCTGTCTGTGGCTGTAGGAGGTACGAATCAACTTGGTGTTCCACTCCATTTCTCGGAAGCTAGCCTTATGCTCCTAACCCTAACGGGATCGCTGAGTCGACCTTTTCCTTCTCTGAGAACGATAGGACCACTGTGTAGTGTTCTTCTGGTCCAATCCAAAATCCAATTAGATCTGTTATCGCTTCAGTGCTCATGTACTCTTTCGAAAGGTGAACGGCAGGGGTGAAAACCGCCCAGTCCGGTGTGCACCATACTTCTGGAGTCGTTGTTTCTGTTGTTAGGAACATTCCGCGCGGTTATGTACGACGATGGAGCACAAATTTACCGAGGATGTCTCTGAAACTCCGCCGCTTTATTGCGGTGACTGCGGATGATGATTTGAGATGGCAGCGATATATTAGGTTGGCAAAAAAGTCTTTTCGCCTTTTTCAAAGATTTGTTACTTCAGAATTACAAACTCAAATCAATTGAGATAATCTCCATTTTGTTCCACCACACTTTTTTTTTAAAGAATGCGTAATTTTCGAACTCCTCTCGCGTAAATGCCTGCAGCTCTGAAGTCGGACCATTGCTGAATCCAATTTTGAGGTTTTCATCCGTATCAAAATATTTCTCTCCGATTCCTTGCTTGAGAGCACGGAAGAGATGGTAGTCGGTGGGGGCGAGGTCAGGGCTATATGGTGGATGTGGCATCACCTCCCAGCCCAGCTCCTCTGTTGTTTCTCTTGTGAGCCTTGCAACATGCGGTTTTGCATCATCATGTGGGATCATCACCTTTGACTTCTCAGGCCTCTTTTCTTGGAGAGCTGCGGCGACTTTGTGGAGTTGGCCACCGTATGTGGCAGCAGTAAGTGTCCACTTCTGAGAGTATCCCAGTAAATCGCTCCTCTGATATCCACCAAACACTCAAGAAAATCTTCCTTTCGTGAGCATTGGGTTTGAGATCAGGCTTAGGGTTCTCTCCATTTTGTACCTATTGTCTTTCTCTTCGGAATTTGGCATACAGAATCCAGGACTTCGGGACTCATCTCCTGTCGCAGTCCGCGGCAGAAACGATCTGTTTTCGTATCTGGACAGAAGAGAAGCAGCGATGGAGAGCCGTTGACCTTTGCGAGTGTCTGACTGGGCATGTGGAATCTAAGCTCCAAATTTCCATGCAAAGCCAAGACCCTTCAGATGGATTCCCACTATCCTATGAGACACTTCGAGCTTCTCTGCCAGTTGACGTGTGGTCTGCCTACTGTCGGTACGAAGAAGATGGAGTTCAGTGTCGTCTGGCCTTCCTGACCTTGATTTGTCCTCGAGTGAATAATCTCCCTTTAAAACTTTCCGAACCACTGTTAACCGGCGCGATGGATAGTATGGTAGATCCCAAGCCAAATGTATGGTTAATTTTGTCGTCTACCTGACGTGCTGTAGATCCTTTAATGAATTGGTGAAGAATGCCGTGCCGAAAATGGCCATGAGTTGAATCTGGCATTGAGTCCGGAAGATTGGATGGATAACGAAGTACAAGAAGGGTCCTGACGTGTGTCTCCGTGCGAACGGTAGACAAGTGTGATAGGGTTACGAAACCAGCAATTAATATTGGCTAGTGCGTTTACAAGGAGAACGGTAAAAAAATTAGAAGTGTGAAGAGACTTTTTCCAACCTACTAAGACGCGAGAAGTGCGTAGAAGCGTCACACTGCACCACTACGCGCGAAGTAGATTGAGAAAGCCCTTGTTCAAAATCCTGCTGAACTGCCGGTGGGAATCCGGTCACCAGTGGGCGAAAATCCTGTCTTCTTTCACCGACAGATTACTCGAAGTTGACCGCTAGTGTTTCCAGAATTGTCTTCTCGTCAGTTGTTCTCCATCGCCCTACATAAGTGACGGACAATGAATGCCAGCGAACTTATTTACGCTACCAGCGTCCTTTCCATTACGTTGACTAATGTTTGCGCATGTACCCGAATTTGTTTAGTGGTAGAAAATTGAAAATTTGGATGCGGTACCAGTAGAGTATTCACGTGGATTGTAATAATCCCCTGTTTTTTTTTGTTAAGAGGTAGCCTCGTTTTCCTTCGTTTTTTTTTTGTTGGGTTTGGTCCTTTTTGGGTTTTTCATTTGATTCATCACATTCGTTAGCCTTGAGTTTTTCCTTTTTCCTCTTTATTTGTCTATCGTACTTTTTTGAAGATGCTACGATGATGTGGGCATTGACACCGCTAGCTACGTAATGGGCTACCATCCTCTTTAGAAAGCAGAGAGCACAGCTTCAAGTCGAGCGTGGTGCAAGAGTTTTGATCACAACTAGACACCCTTCTAACAGTCTTCCTTTTACTTATGTTTTTGCCTACCCCCTTAAGACACTTTTGGCTCTATGGAGGGTCTCCTCGAGATAGATGAAGATACTCATGTGGTTCGCGACTGTGATGTCGAAAAAACTACGTCAACAAATCGCAGTGATTGAGTGGGTCGAGCGAGTTGAGCCTGAGATGAAGTACGTCTGGCATTATATCGGCCAGAAGCCAACCAGTTGGCTACTTCGTGAGAATTTTTGATAGTTTTCCCTTCAAATGGCGAAAAAATCGTTCTTCCCACTTATCCGTGGAATGCGCCTTGCACTGAACTTCTGCGCGATACTAAGACGTTGTAAATGCACAGTTTGCTTTTAGAACCACGATATGTTTGCGTAAGCAGTCCTATCAGCAATTTAGTGCACTCTCGTCGTTTAAAAGATGGCCAAAGTCGCATCCTCCCACTCATGAAAGTGTTGAAGGCTTTGTTGTCTTGCGCAGGAAATGGTTTACCGATCGATTCGTGCGTTCCATCAACCGTTTTGTCTAATGGCTTTAGTCTTCGTCCTACTACTTTATTCTGAATTTGAGCTCCTTACTCATCTGTCCGTGATTCCATATGTATGTCCGACCATGCAAAATTAGCTGCCGTTGTGTGAGTTCCGCAAAAAAGCTATTTACGGTTTAGCAACCAAATGTATTGACTGATATTTACCGATTTTTGTCTGGGATGATATGAGTTTGACGGCGGTTAGAGAACATCCACAATAACTGGATAAGATGCATCGATCGGCCAATGTCGATCGATATAAACTTCGGATACTCGATTTTGCTAAGGAAAACAGGCTGTTGGTTAAGATAGAATTCAGGGCTGAGCGAGTTTATTAAACCCTCCCCCCCCCCCCCCGGATGGGTGCTTTCTCCGAGAATATCTTCTTCATCACTTCTACTGCTTTGGTGTGCGCCACGCTGCATGATATCGGTTAAGAATTTGTCCAGAGACTTACGTAAGCTCTTATCATCATCGGGATCGTCAAAATTTGGTCGATCCGGCCTAGGATTCGAGAATCGCGTAGTATCGCAGTCGAAGGAGGTTTCGGCTATCGTGTTAACCCGATAACAGTTTCAGTTTCGGGGCACGCCCAGGCCAACCAAGCCTTCCATCCCTCCGCGGTCGCTGCATGGGTACCAGACTTGTCTGCGAAGAATAAAGCGCTGCCTGTTCATCGACTCGCCAAGTCATTGTATGGCAAAATGCGCATTCAACTCACCTCCACGACATCTCGTAGAAGTAAAATGCGTGGCGCATCCCGCAAAGAGGATCACTAACGCCAATTTTTATCATTTGCCCTTTAAGAGATATTGTGTTGCGATTCTGTGCCACATTTGTGCCCATCTTTGGCCGTGAGCGGTTGTATCTGTAAGTGCTTCTTCTCTATACCATGAATAAACCAACAATGAAGAAAAGGAACTGTTCAGATACAGAAGCTAAACCTGATATGCCTCTATGGGCAATTCGCCTAATTGAAAGTTTTGACTCCCACTCCAATAATTTGCAGGCTATCTTAACAACTTCTTTTGAGCGGATTTTTGCAGAAGTGAAGAAGATTCAAGACACTCAGCAGGATATCATATCACGTATAACAGCTTTAGAAGCAAAAGCGGGTGCAAAAAATAACAGTCCGTCGGCACAAAAAACTCTTCTTTATTCCACAATGGTGAAAGTTAAGAATGACGGTTATAAGATAGATGAAAAACAAAGAATGATCACAAGAAAACAAAGAATGGTATCGATGAGAAAAAAAGTGAGGAAGGTACGAGGCGATTTGATCGTGCAATTCTTAAACAAGAAATAGTTACCTCGGGTAATGATGAACTGCTCCATGAATTCAACGCTGGTCGAATAACAGTGAACCGCTTTCCGGCTACCAAACCAACAAAATTAGGAAATCGGGGAAGAATAATCAAAATAGCGCTGCCTAATCAGAATCTAAGAGACTAGCTCCTTGCTCACATGTGAACTTTCAGAAAAAGTCTCACCAGGTGTTTTGTCCATTCATATGCCCGAAGGGACTACACATACGAAGAACGTGAGCTAGACAGAGCGCTACGGAAAGAAGCAGAAGAATTAAACGCCAGAGAAGGCCGACTAGTTTACATAGTTCGAGACTTCGACATCATAAAACTTAAGTCCCCCCGCGAATTGCCAAGGCGTCGTATTGTCTCACACAATATAGCGGTGTCATCAGGGTCTCTCCTAAATAACCAAAGTAATTACGCATGTGTATCAGATGATCCACAAACATAGAATGTAAACATCACAACCGGTTCTAATCTTTGCCCTAATAGAATTTCTAATAGTTCCGATAAGATCATTATCAGCAAGAATTTTTCGAACGAAGTTCTTCTGTTCAATGCCCGTTCAATATGTAATAAGATTCCTGATTTGCACTATGTTCTTTCCTACACTCCATTAATGGTCTTCATTACGGAATCTTGGTGTAAACCTGATGTTATACATGATGCTACGTTGTGCCCGAATCCGTCGTATAACATTTACAGGTGCGACCGCGAAGGTACGATGAATGGTGAAGGTGTTGTAGCCCTGGTACATAATAAGTTATCTCATCATCTACTTTGCTCACGAAACTTCACTCCTTACTGCCAATGCCTTACCCTAGTTATCAACAATGAACAAAATGTCACGTATTTCATACTTATTTACCGGAGCCCCGCTTGTGACTCTTTAGCGTTCCACGAAACCTTAGCAAATATAGCTAATATCCTTGATGAGGGCGTGAACTGTATAATTGTAGGAGATATGAATTTTCCCACGATTGATTGGTCTCAAACCACCTGTACAAGAAAAGTTTATGGATCACCTCGCGAATTTCAGCAATTCTGTAATGAGTATGCTCTCTCTCAACTGGTTAATGATCCTACTTTAGGATGCAACATATTAGACATAGTTTTAACTAATCAAAACGATATCGTTCACGAAGTGAAAACCATTGCTCCTTTCTCCACCTCTGATCACAACGCGGTTGCTTTTGAAATCAATTTAGACGGCTTCAAGAATAGCTCGAGTCGCGCTTACTACGATTTCATTAGTGGGGACTACACTGCCATTTGTGAAAATCTTTTACAAACCAACTGGCGCTACCTTATTTCCCAATGTGAATCAGCAGATCAGTGTTACGCTATCTACTTGCAACACTGTCATAGTCTTATTAGAGAATACATCCCATTGAAACATACCAACGATGAGGAATCTCGCTATCCAATAAGGATAAGAAATCTTGCCCTTAAAGTAAAGAAATTGTACAAGGCTCGACTAACTATTGGTATCCAGAAGTACAATCGTTTCTCAAGAAAACTCAAAAGAGAGCTGGCCCGCCTTAGCTTACGAAGAGAGGAAAGGATAGCTGATTCAAGGAATCCAAAAGCTTTTTATAACTTCGTTAACAGTAGGCTCAAGTCAAAAAACAACATTCTTTCCATATTCAAAGAGAACGGTGAACTTTGTAAATCCGATCTTGGAGAGGCAAACGTGTTTGCTTCATACTTCAAATCAGTTTACAAAAAACATCCGGATGTAGGCTACCATTGCCCAAAATTTACCTCTTCAAAATTAGATTTTCTTGATATTAACAGTGACCTAGTTTACAGAACATTAACTAGCTTGCCTACTCGAAACTCCACCTCACCTGATGATATTCCATATATTTTTCTTAAAAAAGCCGCTGTGGGATTAACTCCAGTACTGACGCTTCTATTCAATTGGTTTCTACTTCATGGTGAGGTTCCTTCATTATGGAGAAAGAGTTTCGTTAAACCAGTATTTAAAAAAGGAGACAAAACTGACTTCAAAAACTACAGGCCCATTTGTCTTACCTCTTCAACTAGTAAAGTTCTCGAAAGAATTGCACGCGAACAGATCTATAATTATATGAAAACAAATAATCTTATCACAAACTGTCAGCATGGTTTTTTTCAAAAGAGATCAACTGTCACTGCGCTCATTTCAACCATTCCTGCTTGGCAAAGGATAATGGATGCTAGAGGCTACATTACTGCATGTTATATTGATTACGCAAAAGCCTTTGACTCTATCAACCTGTGCCTTCTGCTTTCAAAACTACAGGCATACGGCATTGAAGGGTGCCTTCTAAGGTTTTTGCAATCTTTTCTTACCGGGAGAACTCAAACGGTTATGGTAAACGATGCTGTTTCGAATAACTACGAAACTTTGAGCGGGGTTCCTCAAGGAACATGCTTGGGACCTTTAATGTTTCTGCTCTACATCAATGATTTGCCTAATTGCCTTCCTCTCGGAGTATCGTGTTCCATATATGCTGACGATTCCAAAATCTATTCCATTAATAATCCAAATGCACTTCAGCAAGGTTTAGATGCTTTACATGCTTGGTCAACGAAGTGGATGCTTGACATCTCACACGAAAAAACTTTAGTTATGTGCATCGGGAGCTCTCACCCAAGAAATCTTTCGTTTTTCTTAGGAAATGAAACTTTGAGGAACACAAAATTTGTGAGAGACCTGAACATCAAATACTCCGATTCGCTGTGTTTCGAAGACTATATTGATGAAACTGTAACAACGGCATACAGAAGATCCAACTTCATTTTGCGAGCATTTCAAACTCACAGTATGTCTACCCTATTCAAACTTTTTTCCACATATGTAAGGCCGCTTTTGGAATACTGTACACCACTGTGGTCACCTGTTAAGATCGTCCACAAAGAAAAAATCGAAAAAGTGCAGAAAAGATTCACGAACGCAATTTTCTCAAGAAACGGTTTGTTTCATGTAAGCTATAAAGAAAGACTTGCAACGCTTGGTGAAAACTCACTTAAGCTACGAAGAATTTTGTATGATCAAAATCTCGTATTCAAGATTTTCTCTGGCTGTTTAGATATTGATAAAAGAGAAATATTTAATTTCTTAGATTTTACTGATAGAATTAGAGGTCATCCGTTTCGCATATTCATAGGTCGAGTTCGCTCCCAACAGTTCTTTGGATCTTTTCTAGTACGAGCTGTAAGAACATGGAATAGCTTGCCTAACGCAATAATTTCTTCGTCAATCCCAGCTAACTTCAATCACAAACTTGAAGCACACCTCAAACAAAGCGGATTTTTCTGATGTCTCTTTTCCCTGAATCTCAGATAGCAAATCAGTCTCTATATCTTGGAGATAGACCGGTAGAATGAAGATTTCCCTTAAAAATAACTTTTTACTTACATGAGACTGCGCTTAACTTTTTTTTGATAAACTATTGTGCACGTTTCGGCTATTGGATATCAATACTTGAAAAAAATAGTTGCCACTACCAAATTCAATAAGACACTCAAAAAACTCAATATTTTGATAGAGTACAAGTACCTTTTTCAGTGAGTGAACAGCTTGAATAAAAGCACTTTTCGCGTCTCGATTCAATTCATCGAAGAAACCATTTTTCGCAGATTTCCAAAAAGCAACCTTCCTTGCAATTTTTTAGTGCTCAACTGTTTTCACATCACTTTCGAAACAATAATTTTCCTCCACTTTTGCTGGTCTTTTGAGAGCCAATTTTTGCTGTGTTCTTTTGTGATAAACGGATTTTGTAATACTTTTGGCTCAATAAATATTGTATTGTATTGTATTCTGGTGAGCTTCGTAAGGGGAACCTAATAATGGCTTAATTTACTGAAGGTCATCGCTTGTCAGATTCCCAGAATAAGCCGTATTCTCCGCTTCCACTGTGCATTTTGAATGTATATTCAACCTACGAATTGACTCGCGAGAACCAGCAGAATAGCTGGAAGTGTGAATCCTTCCGTCTTCACTATCCCGGATAGAAGGATAAAAAGTGATCCTTCATGATATGTGCTACGCATTCTACTTCTACGGGAAACCGTGGAGACAATTTGAATGTGTGTTGGGCCTATACAGTGGCCTTCGGTAGCCAATTCATCGATCATATGGGAGAAAGGCATTCCTGGTCAGCGTGCCGGGTGACTTGGTTCGAATCTAGCCTAGTCGAAAGTTTTGCCAATAAGTCACGCCATTCACCTGACTCTAATTATGGTACTAATAAGCTGTAGTATACTAGTCGTGGGGCGCGTGTAGCGCAGTCGAAGGAGGCGCCGACGGTCGCGTGCACCCGATACCAGATTCCTGGTTCGGATTTTCCACCCAGGTCAACCAAGCCTTCCTTCCCTCAGGGGTCGATGAATTGGTAGCAGACTTGTTTGGGAAGGATGACTTCTTTATCGGCTGGCCACCGCAAGTCACTGTATAACCAAATAAAAAAATATCAAGGACGGCGTTGCTCAATCCCTTCTGGAATGGGCCAGCGCATTCTACTTCTACGGGATGTCGTGGAGGCGACATGAATGCGTATTTGGCCATACAATGAATTGCGGTGGCCAGCCGATGAACAAGTCAGCGCTTTATCCTTCCCAGACAAGTCTGGTACCAATTCACCGACCCCGGAGGGATGGAAGGCTTGGTTGGCCTGAGCGGGAAATCCGAACCAGGAACCTGGTATCGGGTGCAGGCGACAGTCGCGCCTCCTCCGACTGCGCTACACGCGCCCGTATGGCGTGTAGTGCAGTCGGAGGATAGTGTGTCCATACGTCCTGAAAAAAACCTGCAAAAGTATGGCCAAATATGCATTCAAATTGCCTCCACGACATCCCGTAGAAGTAGAATGCGTGGCTTATCGCGAAAGTGGATTGAGTAACTCCGCCCTTCATGCTTTATCCTCATAATAGTCGTGGCTTTAGCAGCCAATCTATTTTCTGCAGTGTTATTAGTTGCTCGAGCTGTTTAAACAAGATCCTCGTGTGCGCACCTTTTTGTATCTCGTGCTCATGAAAACCGCCAGAAGCTAGTCTGAGATCACTAAAAGCGATGGGGGCTCCATGTTCACTCTACTGTTGTTATTTCTGGAGTATTCGATGCGTTGCCATTCATTCGTTCGTGTCTCGGTGAGCCAAGAGCAGCGTGTGTGTGTGGATGACGGATCTGCTCTTCTCGAAGAGTTCCGGTGTTGAAAATCTCTGCCGCGCACCACTTCTCTATTGTTTTGTGACAAGAAGAGCCGTCGAGTGATTGAGCCGCGACTAAAGATCGTCCTTTTCAGGGTTGACGTATCAGGAAGATGTTTGGATGAAGGTGGAGTCGTGTCCGAGCTACACTAGTAGGGAAAAGTAAGTCTCATTATCCTAATTGCTCTGTGGAAACGAATAATTGGTTTCTATTTCGAGTAAGAGATTAATCACTTGGTTTAAAATCTAAAAACTCTTGATTCCGGTGGGTTTGCAGCTGCTTCAGCTATACGTTGATAGTAGTCGTTAATGTGACCTACATGAGGAAGGGATGCACCAGCCAAAAGTGGCCACGACGAATGGGTGTCCCACCCAAAGAAGCTCGAACGGTCAGCGCCTTGATTGGATGGCGCGCGTTCGGTCGGTGCTCAGTTTTTTTGTGATTGGCTTTCATTCGAATTCGAATATTCAAATTCGGATGAGAGTTGTTCCAATACCTATTTAAATGGGTCATTCGAGCACAACTATACTTGATAGCAGTCGTTAACGTGACCCTCTGCACCGACCAATATGACCGCGTCGATCGGGTGTACCACAAAGAGAAGCTCCAAGGTCAGTATCCTGATTGGCTGGCGCGCGTTCGGTCATTGCTGTGATTGACATGCTTTCTTCAGAAGGCTTACATTAACGGTTAATAACCAAACATGATAAGAGAGTGTTGCAAAAACTTGATAAACGTAAGGTAATGTATACAGAGTGTAAACAAAACTAATCCATATTCGGCGGTACTAGACCACTCTTTCAAAGGAAGACCCCTTACAAAAGCTTTGACGTCGCCGAAGTCGCGGCGGCAAAAGATCTCCAGGACGGGCAGTTATTCCATCTGGTCTGGCTGTCGTTCGCTTCAAAACCATGTGCTTCGTCTAATCTCCTGCAAGTACTTGTCTGCATCGATTGAGTTTTCGAGTGAAAACAATTTCCTGAAAGGGACGACGTCGAAAAGTGGGGAAGATATAGGGACGGGGCTCAGTGTCCCGAATGAATTCAGCAAGATTGAGGAGCAAGTAGGTCCATCGTAGCAATTTTGTCGACTTCTACGGGTTGTCGCACGGTGGCAGCCTGCAGAGCTCTAATTTTTACCATTTTTGCGTAATTGTTCTAGGGACGGGCGCTTGCAGTGCAGTTGGAGGAGGTTCCAGCCGTCGCATGAACCACTAATCGATTCATGGTGAGATGGCCAACCAAGCCTTCCGTCTCTTCGAGAACGGTGAATTGGTGCTGGACTTGTCTGGAAAGGATATAACACTGACATGTCTCCATGTGCAACTCTCTGAACCTCGGTATGGAAGATGTTGTAGCGGCGTTTTGATTGAGTTCCAGACGAGGTTTTACAGATCTTTACTGGGTAACGTTTCAGCGGTATCGCCTTCTTCAGAGCCTGAAAGGAAAGATAAAGTCAAATGTGGCTACCATGTCAACCTTAGAAATTCAAGTCAACTTTTCGATCGGTAGAACGGTCACCATATAGGAAACCAGACGGAGCAATCGCTCGGTAGCAGGGCCGTTATCAAAACATTTTCTTGAATTTCCGAAGTTGAGGCGACGTCTGACGCACTAGCCACATTTTGACATGATCTTTCCTTTCAGGCTATGAAGAAGGCAATATCGCCGAAACGTTAGCCAATAAAGGTCTGTAAAACCTCGTCTGGAGTTCAATCAAAAGGCCGCTACTGACGTGTCCATCGGCTGGCCACTGCAAGATACTGTACAGGCCAATTACCTTCTTACTTATACACCTCGATATCCAGTTTTCGCTGGTCGTGCGGGCCACATCACCGCTTCTATTCGTTTCGTTGTCTCGCCATCGTCATCCAGGACACTGTTGGTATTCGAACTTGGCTGGCGAGGAACTCGATCCTTTCCCACCTGAAACACCAGTTGGGTCGAACTTATCTGCCCTCCTTGTTGGAGATCCTTCACGAGGACCTCTCGGGACAGTGCTATTTTCGTTCATCTGTTATCTTCTCTCCTGACGACGTGGGTGACCCACTACAGTAGTTGGCTAGGTCACGAAGACGTGACATTCTTCTCATGTCGAAGCTGTGCAGTCGGACTCGGCGTTGAGTTCGCCATTTGAAGACATCGCTCTAGCGCGCTGTACATGGTCCTTCTCAGAAAATTTTGAACAAGTTACTTGCAAGCTGCATGCGGGTCACAGATTGCCTCAAACTAGTCATTCGTAAGTTGCTGCAAGCTAGCAGAAATGTCGCAAGTAAGTTACACGATGACCCCTGCTAGTCATTCGTAAGCTGCTGCAAGCTAGTCATGACAACGCCAATGATAATGATACGTTAATATACGAAATGTCTAGGTAGTTTATATGGAAAAAGAGAAGAACTGAAAGGTCTTGGAGCTGGGATTTAAATGAAAATGTTTGCGTGATGCAGTGGATAATTTTTCAAAATTTGCATCGATTAGTGGATTTGGATAACCGGCGACGATTATTTGGGTCCAGAAGTGCTCTGGGTCCCGTCTCCACTTTTCGTGCGGTCACAGCCTCGCTTTACTTAGTCTCGCTCTCCGAGCGTTGTTATTGAACTCGTCATTTGAATGCTGTGACCTCGGCGATATTTGCGGCTCAGCTGTAATCAAACGCCCATTTTCCTTAATGTCGCTGCTTCCCTGACGTAAAATTTCGATGTCGTCGTACGGTTAAATAAAGTATACTTTCGCCTGCTCAGCGGTAAAACTCGAATTGGTCAATATTTGTTGACAACGGTTTGGGTCTAAAGACCTTCTTCAGGTCTAAAATAGCTATGCGGCGTATTTTAGACGTATATGATCAATAGAACCATTGATGTACGATAGACCTGGACTCCACGAGAAGGAAGAGGGGATGGGGCCACGGACTTCCCACCGTAGGTGGTTCAGAACCCCTGCATTTCATTTAATTGATTGATTAAGTTTTAATGTCTTACACGAAGTTGTCTCGTAAACTAGTTTGCTTCTGGTTATGCCGCTGCCAGTGAGTCAGAGTGGAGTGTCCCCCCCCCCCCCCCCCCGTGAGGATATATGATAGGATATCCGTTCTATTACTATAGCTCTGGCTTACAAGTAAAACACAATCAACTGTTTTGAAACGATTTTCACCCATCACTCTTTTCGGGAGGTCTATAAAGATGGGTCCACAGATTCATCTCTGAAAAATCCGGCGATTTCACTCAACAACAAAGAAAACGGTAAGTAATTATACATAGACTCCTTTATATATAGTGGGACATAGATAAAAGCTCCAGCTGGATATAATACAAACCTACTTTAGCCGCGTAAAACTGCCAAAATGAAACAAAAACGAGGTGGACTTCCTCCCTAGACTTGGATCCCTCCTTCTTGGGAAAAGGCTGCGAGATACTTTCTACCAATTAGGAATGGATTTACAAATGCAAACTGCCAAAAGAGATGAGGGAGGAAACAAGGAAGATGACGGAAAGGATGGCAAGACTGTCCGGTAGAGCAGCTCCGATTTCGAAACATATACCGTACGACCGCGTGCGCGCGTGATGACGAAACTTACTGCAGTGCAAGCTTGCACGAAAGCTTCTTACAAGCTTGCAATACAGTTAGTTGCGTGCAAGTTTAAAATTCCTGGGTGCAAGCTTCAAGTTAGTTAACTAGTAGTTAATAAGTCGCAAGTAACTTGTTTTGGAGCTCATAAGGCGCAAGTAACTTGTTCAAAATTTTCTGAGCGTAACAGGGCGCTGGGAGAACCGTCGAGGTTCGCTTGGAGAATCAGGTCCTCAGGATGGGCAGCAGCCCTTTGAGTTACCGCAACCGGCTCGCGCAGCTCGCTTTTCGCCTGCTGTCTAGCCTTTCTTTTGACACGTTCATCGAACATCCGAGGTACACGTTGAACAACGTCTCAATGAGTGAGATGCTACCAGTTGAATTCCCTCTTACTCGTAATGGACATTCCTCAAGAGTTGTGTCTTTCTTTGGTTGATTACTCCTACCGTTTTTCCCTGCTTTGTTTAGCTCGGCAAGCATAGCCTCTGCTTCAGCGGTGAACTTCGAGAAGGGTAAGATGTCGTCAACAAAACGGAGATTCGATAGGAATCTTTCATCCACACGTGTGCGCTTTTCTTCCCGGTCGAGAGATTTCATTATCCACTGCAGTGTTGCGCTGAATAGCTTCTGGAACATCCCGAAATCGTCCTGTCGCACCCCGTCCCCAATGGGAGTGGTTAGAGGGCGGTGGAATAGCTGAACTGTTGTCTCGCTCCCAGCAAAGCAGTCATCTAGTGTTCTCACGTAGGGTGAGTCCACTCCTTGGTCGATGGGCGCGGACAGAATGGCGTTCGTTTCATCGCTGTCGAATGCGTTCTCGTAGTCGACGATGGTTAGAACTATAGGCGACGATATTCTCGACAAACACGAATGATTTCCAGAGATAGCTAGACTAAATACGCATTGTCAGAGTGATTTTATGGTAAGTTCAGTTTCTATGGAAGCAATACCGAGAGGACGCTCAATGTGGCTGGTTGCTCGCCTTGGTATGCTCGGAAATTAGACCGAACTCCAAGGTGCTTCGCTCTCGTAAAGTTGCTCGAAAGTGATTTCTTCACTCACCCGGAATCACACCGTAGCTATACTGATCTTCAAGCTTCTCACTTCTGACGCTTATGATAAACTGTTTTGCCTAAACATTTTATTTAAGTATTTCGACATAATTCTACTTCATTCCGCCATATTTTTTAAATTTGCGCTAGTACTTTGATCTGAAACGCCAAATGCTTAGGAAAGATTAGATCTCCTACCCTAGCGTATTCATAGTGATGTCCCACGATTTAACTTTGTTAATGTTGTTGTTACTAAGGCCGCACAAGATATGTTTTGTAGTCTGTTGTGTTCAAGCGCACTTTTGGTGCATATTAAATAAATAAATAAATAAATAATCACGCAAATACGCATATGTACCGTATCTAAATACATAATACGCATCTATGACGAAGAGGTACAGCGTGTGGCGCATGCCATAACGGGATTGAGATTGTAAGCTCCATAACGACGTTTTGCTGTTATCAAAACTTTAGCGGCACGAAGGGACTCGAACCCGCTCCCCCTGCTGAGCGGGCGAGCATGCTCTACGCCATTACACCACCGGTGCTGTTTGATCGAACGCAACATCCACACCTCGTGGGATCCGTCAGCGCTGGTCGGGATAAGCCGAACGCTGACATCAGCATGAAACCAGTCAAGCTGATGTATTGGCGGAAAAACCTTGACCCGAATGATTTCCAGAGGCGAATGGTCTTGATTTCCGGTGGTGTAATGGCGTAGAGCATTCCCACCCGGTCAGCAGGAGGTATGGGTTCGAGTCCCGGCTAGCGCTAGCTAGAGTTTTGATCGCAACAAAACATCGTTATGATACAAAGAGATTAGTTGACGTTGGCATACGTCTTCCATTATTTCATTGCTCGATTGATTGAGATGGTTAGCGTTTTCAGTGTATTACGAAGCCGACGTCCGTTGCCGTTCCGTTCGACGAAGTTTTGGCTGCGACTAATCCGACCATGGAAATGGCGGCATATGCGACGAAAAGTGCAGAGGTGAGGGAAGCGTAGCTCGGACAGAATTTTCTGTTCTTTACGATGAAGGTGTGTGAAGGATTTTTGAAGGTTCTAAGCGAACGAAGAGGGCCCTAAGGTTTTAGAACCTCTTGCAGAAATAGTGTGCGGTCTCTGGCTGGCTATCAGTGTCCATGTTCACGATTTATACTTTTTTCATGTCAAGTTGGGCACTCTTCTAAACAGACCTAACGCTTTTGAAATTAAATTGAACCTTCCAAATCAAAACGAGTGTCGTCCCCGAAAACCCCGAAAACATTAAAAGAATTTTTTTGTCGGGGGAAAATTTGGTGCCACTTCCCTTAAAATACATTAGTTCCACTGCCCCAATAAGGAATCACACTAATTGGTATTTTATTTTTAAAAAATTACTTTTCAAGAAAAATAATGATTTGCAGCTATTTTAAATTTATAGTTGTTATTGGTTTATTTTTGAAATTTTAGTGCTAAATTGCGCCAAACACTCCCTAGCTCATCGCGATTTTAACATGAGTGATGGTCTAAGTCTCGATCTATCCCATGTTTCTTAAGAATAGATCCCGATCTTAATTCGAGGGGGGGGGGGGGGAGGGAGGGTCACTTTATCTGCTCGCTAACGCCGGTAAGTTCAACGTAAAGTGGTTTACAAAGGCGACACGCCGGACTATGTGCCAGAGAATCCCTTTTTTGGAATTTCCTATTACAGTGAAGTCGTATGGTTTGAGGCTGTCTCGCTGTGGTTCCCCCGCCACCCTCTTCGACTCCTAAGATCGAGACGTCCTCTACGGGTGCATGTTTCGATCTTTGCTAGCGCTAAAAATTGCTGTTCTTGTGCACTTTGGAGCGAATAAGTGACTGACCGACATTTTCCTTGAAAAATAGAAATTTTATAGAATTTCGAACTGGTTTGATTTTAAAAAGGGCAAGCTTGTTTAAACGAGTGTTCAGTTTGACGAGAAAATGGTATATTTGACCTTAGGCTTCACGAGCACAGACTCCCGACTATACTCCGTTGATTCGCTACTGTTCAGGGCCGGCAGCGAGCGAGCCAGGAAAACGCCGAGCGTCTCGGCAGCGTGTCCTCCGTCTCCGTCGTTGCCAAATTTGCATAATGCGACGCACTTCAGCTCGTCTGAGTCGTCTGAATCAGTGAACGCCAGCAGCGGTGAGTTATAAGTTTATTACATTTGCAAAAGGCAAAGATAAAAGAAAGACAATATCTCAAACACAACAAAACTAATTAAAGCATAACATAACAACATATTATGAACACAACAAGCGAACAGTAGTAATCGGTATTACTCTATGGTTCACCTAGAAGCATCATACTGAAGTAATTTTTTGCTGACTCACCTCTTAAACTGGTTTAGGGATAGCCCATTTGACAGGCTCTTCGTAACCTTAAGGTATGCAGTTCCTGCTCTATACGTAAAGCACTTAGCGAATAGTGTCGCTCTAGGACGAGCTAACGCGATTTTGGATCCACAGCCTCTGGTGCTTGAACTCGTGACACGAAACAGCTGTTTCATACTACACTTAATACCGTTGTGTCCGTTAAGCAATATCTCACGAACCATGCATGCATCAATTACTGTGCGCCGAGATGCAAGCGAAGGCAATTCAAGGCATCTATTCCTTACTAGAGCGTTTGGCATTCGTTCATACTTGAAATCGCCAATGCGTACCATCAGTTTGTGCGTAAAATTATTCTGTACCCTTTCAATTGGGCGCGTGTAGCGCAGTCGGAGGAGGCGCGACGGATCTATCCTAGTCCGGGGGACCACATTACTAAAAAGTATTATATGTAACAGATCCACTTGAGACTTACCGAGCGGTTTCTACAGAGCAACATGGGACCTAAACAAGAAAAGTCACAAAGAAAAAAAAACGAAAAAAATACATTTGTTGCGGTTGTAAGCATGCAAAGTTGCGTGCCCTCCTCACCATGTTAGATCCTGGTTATAACATGTCAGGCCGCGGTCAGCACGCGGCATGCGGCTTCATGCGTTTTCCTCACCATGTTAGATCCTGGTTATAACATGTCAGCCGGTGGTAGGTACGCGGCATGCCTCCATTCCGTCGCTCTTTGCCCGCCGGTTCGGTTGTGAAACCGCGGCGATTTTTTATTTTTTGTTTATTCTTTTGTTTTTTGGTTTCTTTTAGGTTTCATATTGTTTCCCAGGAGCAGCTCGGTAAGTCCTAATTCATTTTGTTGCCTACTTTTTAATTATGTGGCTCCCCGGACTAGGATAGATCCGGCGCGACTGTCGCGTGCACCCGATACCAGGTTCCTGGTTCGGATTTCCCGCCCAGGCCAACCAAGCCTTCCATCCCTCCGGGGTCGGCGAATTGATACCAGACTTGTCTGGGAAGGGTAGTGCGCTGACTTGTTCATCGGCTGGCCACCGCAAGTCATTGTATGGCCAAATACGCATTCATGTCGCCTCCACGACATCCCGTAGAAGTAGAATGCGCTGGCGCATCCCAGAAGGAATTGAGTAACGCCGTCCTTTATCCTTTATCCTGATCCTTACCCTTCCGATGCAATAGGAGTGCATACTGTAGTGCTAGATTCCACTATAGGACGGACGTAAGTTTTGTAAGCGCGTAGGAGGATAGCCTTGTTTTTGCTAGAAAGCCTTTTGAAGATATGGAACGTTCGCATAACTGCTTGCCTACATCGAATTCTAATATGCTCCGGAAAATCGAGGCTGTCACTACAATGAAATCCTAGATCTCTAACGGAACTAACGGGTCAGACCATAACACCATCTACTTTGTATATACGCGCGCAAGTCTGTGAATTGGCATTTATTTGCACAAAATTTGTCTTCTCAGGAGATAAAGGTAATTGCCAATCTTTTGCCCACTTAACCAAAGAATCAATAGCTGATTGGAGTCTGCTAAAGTCATCTGGTTTCATAACTACAGTATACATTTTGACATCATCAGCATACATTTTTATAGATGCGTCAAGATTTTGGACTACAACAGGTAAGTCAGCTGCATAAATATTGAAAAGAATAGGTCAAAGAACACCACCTTGTGGAACTCCACTTAAGATAGGCCTAACATCAGATAAGGTTTCCCCTATTTTCACCTGGAATGTTTTGCTAGATGGGTAATTAGCAATTGATGAGAATTGAATGAATCCATTTGGTGAGAACTGGATGAAAGCGTAACATTTCCAACTTTAAATAACAATAACAAAACAAGTTGATTGAGGGTTTTGACCGTAGCGCGACTGTATTAGGTCCTACGATAGCATCAGAAGGTACAGTACCGTGCAGTGAAGTATGCATTTCCAGATCTTTAAACGTGATTTCCTTGAAATTCAAAATTTAATCATTGTAAATGCTTATTGGTGAAAGCGATAAGCATGTAGAATTGAATTTCTCAAGGATAAATTAAAAAATGCTTCTTTTTAATTTTAATCGTTCTTGGCTTAACACTACGGTTGGTTATGCCCTCGAAATTTTTTCGAATTTTCGAATGGTTCCGAATGCTCACAAATTTCTAGTATTCGAATTTGAACATACATACTCGAAAACTGCCGTTTTTCTGGACACTCGAGTTCGACTACGAAACAAGAACTCGAAAAAGGCGATTTTTTGAATACTCGAAACCGAATACATTGGAAAAGCGTTTTTCTTGGACAGCATGTTATTCTAGCCCTTTCTCGAACTCTCTACTTCAACCTGGAAGACGCTCGTCTTGGTATGAGTGATGTTCAATTTGATTTCGAAAGCGTCAAGCTTGGTTTGAAGTGTCCAATTTTAAGTGAAAATGTTCGCCAGGGAGGCAAATGGTTGCTGTCAGGACTATGGGTGGTGCCTTAGGCCCGCACTGTCACAGTAGACTTGCTAACCACGAGGTAAAGCTGATTAAGCTGAGGTGCGTAGCCTTTCTCCGGCCATTAATTTTGCGGGCGGACAGATTGAAGAACATTGAGAGGTTCAGTTATTTTATATATCGTAAGCAGTCTTTAGAACTGCAATGGACTCTATGAATTTGCCTCAAAACCGAAACTAGAAGGTTCTGGAATCATCCATTCTGTCTGAACCATCATATCGCTACGGCTCCCAGCGCAGATGTTCGTAAAGTGCACAGGACAGCGTCATCACTTTGTGTGACGGGTGTTAGAGAACGATGGACGCGTGATGCGTGGTCCTGTGGTGTAGTGGTTATCACGTCTGCTTTACACGCAGAAGGTCGCCGGTTCGATCCCGGCCAGGACCTTCCTTTTGGTTCCGACTGATCGAGAAACGTCGCGTGTCCTGCTCGCCAGAAGACGCGCATACGGAGAGGGCAGTGAAAATGGGCGAGTCGTGCAGAGTCAGCGACCGGTCCTGTGGTGTAGTGGTTATCACGTCTGCTTCACACGCAGAAGGTCGCCGGTTCGATCCTGGCCAGGACCTCCTTTTGGTTAGTGCTACCATGCGATTTCTCTGCTCGAGAGCTGAGGTTGAGGGATTCTGGAGATATGCTGTTCGAGAACTTTGCCTGTTTATTTATTTATTTATTGAATACGTCATAAGACGCGCCACACAAGGGAAAAGGAAGCAGACCAACGTTCTCAAGCTAATCTAAGCGGATTTTCCATGGAAATAAGCGTTGTCCACCTATCAGTAGAGTAAGCACCGACATCACCGACCTACAAAAACGAACAAAAAAGGCGAATCGGAGGTGCTTATTTATGACGGTTTTAGTTCGTTATTGATAGCTTGGGCGAGGGGGTGGGATGTGATTCTTCGGTCGCTAAGGTTAGGATTCCAAATGATGGCTCTTGAGTTCAGTTTTTTCTTGGAGGATGTTGAAATGGTCCCCAAGGAAAAGCCTTGTTCTACTGTCAGTCCCTCCCCCCCCCCCCCCCCCCTCGGCACGTCCCCTGCTTCTCAGCACCGGTGTTTATTCGGCCCACCACCAAAGGAGGCCGCGTTTTCACATCCGGGCCCCAGACGTATTAGGTCAATTAGGCGGTGTTTGAGCAAATGCCACATGAAATTGGCCATTAATGGGTATCGTAGCCGGCCCAGGACTACTTCTCCGCATGTAGGAGGTGCACCAGAACCGCACGGCCGGTCATAACAACGTCCGTCATCCGCATGCATAATTAAAGCCGTCTGTCTGCCGGCCTTGTACTTTGGACGAGAACAGCAACAACAGTCATCATCTGGCCACATGAGCAAAGCTTCACTAAAGGGCGGCATTGGTCAGTCGCTACTTGGAGTGCGCCACGCATTCTAAAGCTATGCGATGGCGAGACAATTTGAATGCGTATTTGGTCTATACAATGACTTTCATTGGCCGGCCGATGGACAAGTCAGTGCCTTATTCTTCTCAGACAAATGCCAATTCACCGACCCCGGAGGGATGGAAGGCTCAGTTGGCCTGGGCGCAAAGTCCGAACTAAAGACCTTGCATTTGTGTGCTGCGCAACAGCCGGTGCCTCCCCCGACTGCGCTACCACACAAATCGCGATATTGTGCCAATGCGGAATGCGTGGCGCATCCGTACGATAGCGATTAAACTCGATTGTTGCCCGTGAAGTGAGGAAGTAGTGAAGGTTTAGTGGCGAAGTCGTCACGTTAGTGAGCTTTCCTTGAAGATGCGTCACGCTTTCGACATTTCTGGAATTTGGTGGACGCGACTGCTGTGGCCTGAATGACCTCTGCAGTGGAAAACATTTAACATTCTGCGCTTTCCATGCAGCTCTGGTACCAAATTACCTACTTGATGAAACCGAGCCTCAAATCGATTCGGAGGGCTTATCTTCACATCTCCGTAGTAATCGATCGGTAAGGGTTGGCCAATCGATATTCCGTGCTTGCAGCGACACTTATCAAAAGACCATCATGTTTGCGCGCGATTTTCTCATGAAACCGACAGCTTTGTACGAAAGTCGATATTATTGATCGGTGTTGATTGATTGGTCGATAGTGCTTACCTGTTGTGGAGCACATCCAGCGGCAAAGATATCTACGTCGCTTGATGTTGAATATTGGTCGGCTGACTGATTCCGATTCTGGTTACATTTAGCAGGTGATGTTTAGCGGACATTAATTTTGCGCTGACGCAGAGAAGGAGAGAGGGAATAGGCTGTAACTAGGCCTAGCTCTTTTACTTTTAGTGATTATGAGTATAGAAGAGTATGTAGCTGTGGTCTCTTCGGAATATCGATTGGTTAGGGTTCTACGCCGGGGGACAGATTCATCAACCGCTTATCGCCCTCTAACGGTGAAAATACCCCAAACCTCATGCTATTGAATGCCATATCAGGGGGTTTGGCGGTATTTTCACCGTTAGGCCCCGTTTATACTTCCGACACCGAGCGACGCGATGGCATGTAAAGTGGCCAAATTGATCGATCGCGTCGCTCAATCAATATGGCCACTATATGTGGCGTCCCGTCCCTCGGCGTTGAAGTATAAACGGGCCTTAGAGGACAGTAAGCGGTTGATTATTCTTGTCCTAGATGGGACTCGAATCCGGCGTTTGCTCCATTCGAGGCAGAGATGTTGCTACTGCACCATCACAAATAGTTACTGCTAAGCTACGCTGGTTGATACATGTCGAGAATGTGCACTGCATGCGTGAGAGAACGCGCCACTGCCCCTACCGTAATAGTGGCAGCTAACGACCTAGCTGGGCAGGAATCTGATTGGCTGCTGCGGCTAGTGCAACCGCGCGTCCCCACGCCTCGCTGCACGTTTCCGCACCCCGCGATGCGTCTTCGCTACATGTACCGCTATTCTCAATAAAGGATAAAAGACGGCGTTATTCAATCCGCTTTGGGATGCGCCACGCATTCTACTTCTACGGGATGTCGTGGAGGCGAGTTGAATGTGTATTTGGCCATACAATGACTTGCGGTGGCCAGCCGATGAACAAGTCAGCGCTTTATCCTTCCCAGACAACTCTGGCACCAATTCACCGACCCCGGAGGGATGGAAGGCTTGGTTGGCCTGGGCGGGAAATCCGAACCAGGGACCTGGTATCGGGTGCAGGCGACAGCCGGCGCCTCCTCCGACTGCGCTCCACGCGCCCAATTCCCAATAAGTCTACGAATTCATTCGTTGCTTTCATTGATCTCTTGCTTATAACAGCGACGTTTATCCTGCAGTCCTCTATGCCAGGTACATAGCGCGGTTGGCAATGGGAGAGTGTGCCGGGCAATTTTATGACTTGATTGATTTTAGATTCTATTCTTCCCCTAGCAATAAAAAAAATTTCCTTACTTAAGAGAGGCGGAGAGGTGCTATACTTACCACCTTGGTCATTCTTCGGGGAAAATGTGCATTTGAACAGTCTCCTCGGAGAGCGTAGAAGTACATAGAATACATTGCGGAACCCTATGAGATCAAGAACAGCATTCATTATACATTTCCCTTCTTCGCCAGTTAAAAGGTGTCTGAAGACAGTATGTGTCGCTTTGATTACCACAGTGGTTGCTTTTCAGAACTTTTCCAAGCCGGCTGTAGGAAGTCTGGATGCCATGCAGCTAACGGATTCGCCCACTCTTCGTCGACAGTGTAAGTTGACGCACAGCACTGGGCTCCGTAGATCGTCCAGCCGCGAGGTATTAGTAGGCGGGTTCGGAGCGGCGATTTTTTTGTGAGGAATTCCAGGCCGTCGGCTGAAGTGGCTTCGACAGGTGTGAGCAGTGTTCACATAGCAGACGCCTCGGCCGACAGCTCGTCGTCGTTTGCCGCCGTCAGCGCCAGCACCAGCGTCGATCCCGCCGATCGCAGCTCCCTGCGACTGCAAGTCGACGGCAATCATCAGCTGCAGTTCGTCGACGAGAGTGAGTCCCCTGCGTGTGAATCTGCTGTTTATTTTGCAATAGGAGATGCTCTAAGTCCCGGGATAAATATGAAACGAAGCCTGGCGTCGTGTACGGTAGCGGTATTGTTTTGGCGTTGGAAGGCAGGAGGTCCTTCATAGGTGGTTTCGTTTAGAGCTCTCACTCTCTGGGGAGGGGGGGGGGGGGGGGGTAAGGCAATTAGCGATAAATTACATCCACCTCGACCCGACGCCAATTCGTATAGTTTCGACCCGTTATTTTTTTGACCTCGGATAAAATCATTCTGATAATGATATTTTTGAAAAGCCCGGATTTTTGGATGATTCAATTCACACGACTGATTTTTTCTCGGATCGGGTGTCGGATATTCGACTCGGGTAGGATATCGAAGTTTTAATCATAATCGGTCACCTGGGGCGCGTATGGCGCAGTCGGAGGAAGCGCCGTCTGTTGCGTGCACCCGGGCCAACCAAGTCTTCCATCCGTCCAGGGTCGGCAAATTGGTACCAGACTTGTCTGGGAAGGATAAATCGTTGACTTGTTCATCGGCTGGCCACCGCAAGTCATAGTATGGCCAGATACGCATTCAAATCGCCTTCACGACATCCCGTAGAAGTAGAATGCGTGGCGGATCCCAAAGGGATTGAGTAACGTCGTCCTTTATCCTGTTTTGTAAATTGTAATTGAATCATATCGTCTCCTACGGCAAGCAAGAGACTGCAAATTGAAGATCTTGTTCCTTACAGCGGCAGGTCGAACGATGGTGTAATCACAGCTGTGTACCCTTATCCAGAGCTTTCTTGTGAAACTGTTTTGCACGGAACAGTGGATACTTTCCAGGCAAACCTAGGATCCACAGGGCAAGACTGAGAGTCGTGGAACTTCATTGACGCGTTTGGAGGTGAATCAAGTACACATGGCTTTTCGGAATACTTTTATATCTTAACGGGAAATGACCGCTCTTTCACACCTCCAGCCATCGTTGTCAGCCGGTCAATCCGCGTGTTTTGAGAATGGATTGTCTAGGGTTTCCTATCTCTGTTGCAGATTAAACAATCTGGTCCATCACACTGATTTTCGCATGGGCGCGATGCTGTAAGTTGTAAAGATGAAGATATGGCGCATGGTGAGCCGCTATCGGTTTACGACGCGATTCATGTTCTAGGCGAAGGAATCCTTGATTACCAAAGGAAAGCCGCCAGAGGCCGGATTCGTCAACGACTTACAGCAATTCAACAGAGAAAATACAGCCGGAATCCCTGGTAGCGTGGCTTACCAAGCGATATGGTGAAGCATTTCGCAGCGCTATCAGAGATTTCGGCTGTACTTTCTCCGCTAAATTGCTGGAAGTCAAGTGTCAGTCAGTGATGAATCCGGCCCCAGGTGATCGTTAAGGTTTCCATCAACGACATTTCTTTGAGCTATACTCGATTTGGTGCAGAATTTCTCTAACTTCACCGTCATACTCTCTGGAATTCGTAGTAGATGTGGCTCGCGCACAAGATGAACGTTATGAGATGCCAGTTTCTTAACCACATACTACTGACTTGATTCTTGCTTTCGTAGTCAGAAGGAGGAGAAATCCGACTGGAGGGGTCTCTGATGTTAGTTTAATCATCGGAAATGCTGAATTCAGACGTCCAAATGTTTATAGTAGTGTTGTTGACGATTTTCCCACAACGAAGGTGTCGCCGATATATCGCTAGAAATATAACATTCTCGAAGACAAGGCCGGCCGCTCATAACAGCAGAATTAGGGATGTCCTGGAAGCGATTTGAATGCGTATTTAGCCATACAATGACTTTCGGAGGCCAGCCGATGAATAAGTCAGCGCCTTATCCTTCCTAGACAAGTCTGGTATCAATTCGTGGTTATAAGTTATAAGTTTATTACATTTTGTACGGTTGTACGTGATTGGATCGAGATGAGATGTCGCTGACCTCACTTGCGTGCAATTAGCCACCGGCTAGGTCTAGGCATTATAACTTACGGGAAACAACTTTTCGGTACTCTTCGATGGGTGCCTAATATTTGCAATAAGCCTACGATGGGTTTGTGGTGTGCTGATGTACTTATCGTTAGTGTATTAGTGTTTGTACGTTCTTTGCGTTTGTAATTTTTTGTTTTCGTTTGATTTTCTGGCCAATCTACGTCAATTCTTGCACTTGCGAATGATCCATTTAATACTAATGATTAGGCACACCTTCGGTGTATTGAATAAATAAATGAATAAATTCACCGACCCTTGGGGATGAAAAGCTTAGTTGGCCTGGGCGGGAAATTCGAAGCAGGAACCTGGTATCGGGTGCACGCGACAGCCGGCCCCTCCTCTGACTGCAATGCACATGCCTTGTAGTATTATAATAACATAAAACAGTCGTAAAAAGAATGACATTAATAACAACAACGAGAAACGTGTCAGTTTTGCCTTTGACATCCTACAAAACATGTTTAGAATCAGCGACTAATCCATATGATCGCGAGCAGTGGTGCCAACCTGCTTCCCATTGCAAGACGCACGCGTTTGCTTGTGGAGCATTTTTCGGAAACGGAATGCGCTCATTCTTCAACGCTTTCTCTGCTTAACAAGAAAAGTTAAAGATTTTGGTGGTGCAACCCTAAGAGCTACAGACCAGAGGCCGGATTCATCAACGATTTGCGTAACTTTAACGGAGAATTATAAAAGAAAAGCTCAGATAACGCAGCTTATCGCTCACCATATCGCTTGATAAGCCGCGTTATCTGAGCTTTTCGCTTACAATTCTTCGTTAAAGTTACGTAAGTCGTTGATGGCCGCAGACTTCAACAATGGAGATTCAGCTCTGATAATCGAGTTGTTGCTCTTCATAAAATTGCATGGTCTCGATTGTTTGAGAAATTGTTGTACGTTTAGTAAGAGAGCTGGAATGTAGGAGAGCAGTGGTGATAACAGGCGTTGCAGGAACTAGCAAATTCGATCAGTTGTTCGACCACATGATGACACAGTGGGCCTTGTTTTGATAGTCGTGTTATCGAAGTGAACTTCGTTCTCTTTTCTTGCCGACTTGTGCGTTTCCACTAGCTGGTAGTAAGACGGAATGCTTTCACCTTTTGGCATCAGTTGAGAGCAAGTATAGATTTCTATAGCCTTGGGGCCAAGGCTCCATGAATAGGGTCCTCAAGGAGAACGTGCTCCGTTCTACACCGCTCATGGGATGTTCCGAGGACCTGCTCATATAACGTATTTTTCCATAATTTTGTTCTCTATCCTTCCTGAATCCACGGATCTCCCTCGATAGAGAGCCTTCGGGCTCTCTTGTTAAGAGGGATCTCGGGCCGCTTGTCGCAGGGCCACGTGGCGCGTCCCCGGGTGGTGGATAGGGGAATTAAACGCGAACCAAATGCGACCGTGTACTGCCCAGAGACGCAGGTGGGATGCAGGGGATGGACTCCTTGCTCCTGCTGTGTCGGGTCGATGCGTTCCTTGTGCGTGGGAGCGGCATGTTCGTGCACTGTGTGCGTGGATGTGTCCGTGACTGTGCGGATTGTAACTGTGTCGGCTCGGCCAAAAGCTTGCACTCGGTAGACTGGGAGTACATGTAAGGCGATTCGAGGCCGCCTTAAGTCTCGCCCCGTCCCTTCGGGCAGTCTGGCTGGCTGCCCGGAGTACCCCGCCCGCACGACAGAGCCTGACTAGCTACCCGTGTTGTATGGAAGTCAAACACAGCAGCACTAAAGGGCCTCATTCCCCTGACCCCGAAAGAGCCCCCATTTCTGCAGCGATGGGAAGGACGAGTACGGAGAGGCTGCTAAAATCTCAGGGCCTAACCAGGCTGCGCAAACTGAGAAGGACTAGGATGACGATTTGTACTTACAACGCCCGCACGCTTGCGTCGGAAGCATCCGTCGAGGACCTGATGATGCAAGCCAAGAAGATCAAGTACGACGTCATCGGACTGACCGAGACGAGAAGACACCACCCCCTACACGCCGCCTACGACTCCGGAGAAGAACTGTTCCTCGGAACATGCGACAGCAGGGGAGTAGGCGGCGTTGGTGTCCTCGTCAACACGCACTTGGCCATGAACATCGATTCGTACGAGTCTCTGACAAGCCGAATCGGACGTCTGCGACTGAAGCGATGTGGCTCCGTGCCAGCCTTGACTGTGTTCGTCGCGTATGCCCCAACATCCGACTACGACGACGAAGACGTCGAGGCCTTCTACGTGGAGCTGGAGAAGTTCTATAAGGAAGATCACACCTTCTACAAGGTGATCGTCGGCGACTTCAACGCCAAGATCGGGCCACGAAGGTCGCCGGAAGAACTTCACATCGGAACCCACGGTTTGGAGTGGAACGAGCAAGGTGAAAGGCTGTCTGAGTTTATCATGTCGACCAAGACCATCCATGGAAACTCGCAGTTCCAGAAGCCTCCCTCCCTACGATGGACCTGGGAATCCCCCGACCACATCATCTTCAACCGCAAGTATTGCCTGACCGATGTCTCCGTTGTCCCCAAGTTCTACACGGGATCGGACCACCGCCTCCTTCGCGCGAGGTTCCGCTTTTCGCGTCAAGGAGAGAAGGCCGCGAAGTTCAAGAAGAGGAGTCCCAGAACGACCATCAACTGGGATCTCTACACCTCTCTTGTCGGTCTTTGGGAAGATGCCGTCATGGACAACGTCGACGAGGAATACGATCGCTTCGTGCACCATCTCCACGATAGTGCTAAGGGAGCCGAGAGCTTGAAGACCACCAAGAGACGCCTGTCTCCGGAAACTCTCGAGCTGATACGCCAGCGTGGAGCAGCACGAGCGTCAGGCAACTATCAACTGACGTCCGAGCTTGCAAAGCTATGCAGAGCGGCGATAAAGGAAGATCTGAAGGAGAGAAGGGCGGAAGTGTTGGCTGAAGCAGCAGAGGCAGGGCTGAGCATCCGCAATGCCCGCCGGAACTTCGCCAACTTCAAGACCAAGATGACCGCTCTCCGACGTCCTGACGGAACCGTCACCTCTTCCAGAAGGACCATGGAGAAAGTCATCCACGACTTCTACTCCGATCTCTTCGATAGCCACGTCCACCTGCCCCTACGCCATCTTCCGCAGGATGGATACGTCATCCCCTCTGTTCTCCCTTCCGAGATCCGACACGCCATCTCGTCGGTGAAGAAACGTACAGCACCCGGTCCTGACAGGATCAGAGCTGAACACCTGAAGAACCTCCCGCCAGCGCTCATCAACACCTTGGCGCGGCTCTTCACACGCTACCTGTCCGAATGCAAGGTTCCATCTCAGTGGAAGACCAGCAAGACCGTCTTGCTGTACAAGAAGGGAGACGTGCACGACATTGGCAACTATCGCCCGATCTGCCTGCTGTCCGTAGTCTACAAGCTGTTCACTCGAGTCATCCTGAATAGGATCAGCAGAACGCTGGATGAAGGGCAGCCATGCGAACAAGCAGGATTTCGGAGAGGATTCAGCACGATCGACCACATACACACCATTACGAAGCTCATCGAAGTGTCGCGAGAGTACAAGCTGCCGCTGTGCCTTACGTTCATTGACCTGAAGAAGGCATTCGACTCCGTCGAGACTGAAGCGGTCATGGAAGCCCTGCTCACCCAGGGCGTTCCTACTCAGTACATCAGAGTCCTTCGAGAGCTGTACAGTGGATTCACGACCAAGATCTCACCATTCTACAACGACGTCGTCATTGACGTGAAGAGAGGGGTTCGACAAGGGGATACCATATCCCCGAAGCTCTTCAGCGCCACCCTCGAAAACGTCATGCGCGAACTAGAATGGGATGACATGGGAGTGAAGGTCGACGGCCGGCAACTGCACCATCTTCGCTTCGCTGACGACATCGTGCTCATAACACCGAGCATCAGTCAGGCGGAGCGAATGCTGGCCGACTTCGATCGTGTATGTGGAAGCGTTGGACTGCAGCTGAATCTTACGAAGACGATGTTCATGAGGAACGGATGGGTTTCTGATGCCCCATTCTCGCTCAACGGAACGAACATCTCCGAATGCTCCAGCTATGTGTATCTGGGTCGCGAAGTCAACATGGCCAACGACCTAGCACCAGAGCTGAGCAGGAGGAAACGAGCGGCTTGGGGAGCTTTCAAGAGCGTCGAAGAAGTCGTGAAGAAAACGAAGAACGTCCGACTCCGTGCCCACCTATTCGACTCCACTGTTCTTCCTGCCCTAACATACGCCTCAGAGACCTGGGCTATACGAAAGCAGGATGAACACGCGATCAGCGTCGCGCAGCGTGGAATCGAGAGGACGATGCTCGGAGTGACACGACTCACGCAAGTGAGAGAAGGCCTCCGGAGTTCCGAGCTTCGCCGACGTTCGAAGATCAGAGACGCTGTCGCATGGGCCAAGTCGTCGAAAATTAGGTGGGCCGGCCACGTAATGCGATTCGCAGACACCCGCTGGACGAGAGCCGTCACAGACTGGATTCCGCGGGATGTCAAAAGAACACCAGGACGCCCACCAACGCGTTGGTC
Organism: Heligmosomoides polygyrus bakeri; assembly: GCA_947359475.1. Lineage (NCBI taxonomy): Eukaryota > Metazoa > Nematoda > Chromadorea > Rhabditida > Heligmosomidae > Heligmosomoides > Heligmosomoides polygyrus. The sequence continues at coordinate 16,945,570 of OX375869.1, read as the reverse complement.
GGACTTCTTCGTGAAAGCCCTGAACGACCGATATGACGCTCTTCGTGTCCCTCGAGCGAGGAGGATCCATTGGACCACTCTGGCACGCGACAGGGACGAATGGAGACGCTGCTGGCGCCCGCTCGAGCAAGTCGATGATCAACGGGACGACAGGTGATACAGGTGATCCTTCCTGAATCAGAAGTTACCTAATATGTTTACCTTTACCTGGAAAATGTGTCAATGCTAAAGCGACATCAGTAAGTCCCATAGGTTACTATGTGGTTGAAATGACTATTTTATTGCCTCTTTTCCCAAAGCTTTGAAGTGCGGCTCGAAAGACGAGTCGTTTCTATTGGATTGAGCGAAAATTCCTGACCGAAAAATCATAGTTTAAAAACGATATGAACTCACTATAAAGCCTGCATCATTGTGGAGAACAAACCCCTAACGATCGTGCACCTTTCTTCATGGCACAGAACTTCGACTGCTGCTAGTGGACGATCTTACACCCCCTTTCGAGTCCCAACTGATCGTTGAATTTCTTTTTGATGATGTCTGAATCCGCGAAATAGTGGTTAGTCGGAAGGGTCAACATTTAGGACCCATGAGCTCGACATTTGAAATTGAAGACTTCAAATTCAAATTCTTGCTGTACACGCAGGAACGGACAAGTTTCTGATGCCCCGTTCTCGCTCAACGGAACGAACATCTCCGAATGCTCCAGCTACGTGTATCTGGGTCGCGAAGTCAACAACGACCTAGCACCAGAACTGAGCAGGAGGAAACGAGCGGGTTGGGAAGCTTTCAAGAGCGTCGAAGAAGTCGCGAAAAAGACGAGAACGTCCGACTCTGTGCCTAGCTATTCGACTTCACTGTTCTTCCTACCCTGACATACGCCTCAGAGACCTGGACTATACGAAAGCAGGATGAACACGCGATCAGCGCCGCGCAACGTGGAATCGAGAGGACGATGCTCGGAGTGACACGACTCACGCAAGTGAGAGAAGGCCTCCGAAGTTCCGAGCTTCGCCGACGTTCGAAGATCAGAGACGCTGTCGCATGGGCCAAGTCGTCGAAAATTAGGTGGGCCGGTCACGTAATGCGCTTCGCAGACACTCGCTGGACGAGGGCCATTACCGACTGGATTCCGCGGGATGTCAAGAGAACACCAGGACGCCCACTAACGCGTTGGTCGGACTTCTTCGTGAAGGCCCTGAACGACCGATATGACGCGCTTCATGTCCCTCGAGCGACGAGGATCCATTGGACCACTCTGGCACGCGACAGGGACGAATGGAGACGCTGCTGGCGTCCGCTCGAGCAAGTCGTTGATCAACGGGACGACAGGTGATACAGGTGATACTGTACACGCAAGCTTGGCAATTTTCAAATCAAACTGAGCATTTCCCAAATTCAAAGCATATTTCGGATTAAACTAGACTCTTCAGAAGGTTAGAATAATGCTTTGCCCAAGAAGGTAGAGTATGTATGACTTCGCTTGATGTTTTCAAATTCACCGGGCGCAACAAATGAAAACACCGTTTGAAATTCTATGAAAAGTTTAGTTTAAGAAGTTCTTAGTGTTAAGGAGAGAGATTGTGTCATGAACCCGTCCACGATGTCGCGACTTTCATTTGATTGATATCGAAAATTCCGTTTTACACATCTGTAGAATCAAAAAAAAAATAGAAAAGATTCTGTTCATTTTCTTTAAGCCTTAACTGGCTGCTATGGAAGTTGTAAACTCTCGTAACGATGTTTTGTTGCGACCTAGCGCCAGACGGGACTCGAACCCGCACCTCCTGTTATTGTAAGATACACTCCTACCTTCATATCGCTGTTTCAAGTCAACTGCATTGACACCACCAATCACAATCGCAACGAGCTAGGCGAGTTCATGGCGCGATCTCTACGTTTAACATGTAGCAAGTGCTGTCTTTCTGCATTACTGAATAAGTTTATTATATTGTGAACAATATCATAATATTTTTAGTTGATAAATTAACAACAATGTTTTTGAAGTTACAATTTTTCTTCAAAAAACTATTTTTTTATAAAGTTTCGAACAGTCATTTCTCTGTTAAACCTCTGTAGGTCATTGATGAATCTTCTCGTTCACTTATTCAAGCAGGCGAGTTAAAAAAAAAATTCAAAGAAAGCCATAGTGGATTTTCTTTGGACAACGAGTAATTCTAACCATCTCAGAGAGAGAAGAGAGAGAGAGAGAGAGAGAGAGAGAGAGAGTAATGAGTCTTTAGCGTAATGTGAGAGAAGGTTGTTTTTTCAACGTTTGATTTCAAAATCGTCAAGCCGCTTAGAAGTGTCCATTTTCACGTGAAATTGATATATAGCGGCAAAAGCAAAAAAGGATTGGAATAATTCTTCGTCACAACAGCTCATGAGTTAGCGCGAACCCCAAGGCGGATCACCCTCCCTCTAAGGACACCATAGGCCTTTCCTTTTTATCGTCTACTTGTTACCGTGAAAATCCCTCGTGTCACGAAAATGCCGACTCTACGAACAACGGGGCCCCGGCACGGCAATTACGGTTGGCGGCCGCGGTCCACTCCTCCCTGTTGTGAGCTGTGGGAACTTTACGACATCGGGTGTATTACTTGGTCCCCGGACAAGGAGTCTCTCCTACTGTATTCGCGAAATAGAGCTTTGTTTGACGTCGGGTCCGTCGTCGTCTGCGTAATGAAACAGAAAAACAACGAAGTTACCGAGCACGACGTCATGGCGTACGGTTTAAGCGAAGTTTCTGGCAACAGAAGAGTACAGTGCAAATATTTGTCGCGGCCAAACGCTGTTTGTTTTAGAACAGCGAGAGACGGCTGGCGACTCTGCGATGGAGCAAAGGGACGCTAACCAGTGGTATAGCGGTAGGTTCAAGTGTCTTAGAACTGAAAAGGTGTCGGAGAAAGCATACGCCGTGTATTGCCTCCACGTGGTTTTGATTGGAAAGATGGGGGGGGGGGTACGCAGCGTACTACTTGCTCGCTGGAGGATTTATATTGATCACTATTGATCATATTGATTATATTGAAGGACAATATTATCAATCGATATCGATTATCCTCTGCTTTTATACTAGTCGATATCAATTCGTCCAGTGGGTTGTATCTCAATATAGTCACTCCCACTTTACATGTATCTGCTGCGATCCAATCAAAAGTCGATATTATTGATCGAAATCGCTTGCGCTATCTGCTTTTTGGCTAATCGATATCAATTTTTCCAGTGGGTTGTATCATAATAGCGTCACTCCCCACTTGACATATATGTATTTACTGCGAAATCCAAAGTGCTTGCAGCTAGGCAAAAGGCAGTATTATCGATCGATATAGATTATTCTGATTTTCGGCTAATCGATATCAACCTCATGTGAAATCTATTCGGAAGCCGTCACGCTAGCCTCATCAATTGGCCAGCCGTAGCCGTAAAAAATCAATATTAGCGATCAATATTGGTCAGCCGATCGATTTTCTTCACCTGCTGAGTAACTTGTCCAGCGATTGTCATATTCGTGTCGTTATCTTAACACACTCGGCATGCTGATCGGCATTTACTGAATACTAATCCGATTTCTCTAAAATAGCCTTTCACCGGTCGTTAATATGATGCGGACGGATGTGGGACTCACAGGCAGACTAACTCCTCTATATGCAATACGACCTTGATCGGATGAAAGGGGTTGGATCGAGCGATCTGTTCGGATCCGGACTATGAACCGGACACGCGGATGGAGGCAAAGACAGACTAACATTGCATAACCAGCAGTCAGCCGAACAGTCGTCTAGCTGGTATTCGCTCTAGGATTTTGTAGTGTTTCGTCTACATTGATCAGTTCATCGCTTTCTATTAGTTCTGCCGAGCTCATCCAGTGGCCATGGCGTGGACGTGATTCACACCTCAAGTAGTCCATTCTGCTCAATCATCAATAGTCTTATTTATTGCAAAGACTATCTATTAGTTCTGCCGAGCTCATCCAGTGGCCATGGCGTGGACGTGATTCACACCTCAAGTAGTCCATTCTGCTCAATCATCAATAGTCTTATTTATTGCAAAGACTATCCATCTGTCATCATACACTTGTGATTCTTACTCCAAACAATCAACTCTTGAGAAAAATCGATAACGGCTGCCGGATCGATATTTTTACTTGCTGTGAAACCTTTCCACCTGCCGGCCTATTTGCGTAATGCCCAACTCAAGCCAACCCAAACAGCTCAAGGCAAGAAGCGCTCATTGTGGGGACGGACGGATGCAAACACAGACAGACGAACGGACGCCTTAGTTCTGTTACATATAGTAGGCCGAGATCGATGGCATTCGATTACATTGATCAGTTGATGAACTATAGCTGGTCGGTTATGTTGGTATGGGTTGATATCGATAGTCGCGCACGCATAATTCAGGCTATCGGCACATGCTCACGTACATTGAGTAAGGGATGAGTTAGTGATATGCAATGTCGGACGGACGTACGGATGGTCACACCGACTGGTAACTTTTACTACTCCTATGTGCCCTACTATACGATGAGGTGTGCCGATCGTAGTGATCGGTTGATAGGACATATTTATTGGTCGTGAAGTATGTTATTGATCGATTTATTGATCTGGGCTCACAGTGATCGAACGATGTGGGCGCATACGAGTTCAGATACGCTTAAGAGAGTCGTTCCGCGATGGATTCTTCATAACAGAACGGTCGAAGTCGGATGCACGAACGGATGCACAGACAGTCTGATTGTCTCAGGACCGTGAGAGCCCGTCTGAGATAAAGTCGGTAGTGAACAGGGTACCATTACGTCCCTATTGAGGTTCTTATTTACTTCAGAAGCATCAAAGAATCTTATAGAAAAGAGAAGCTCCCAACTTCAAAACGTCAGCCCCTGCTGAATAAATCCTCCACCTAAAAAAACCTCCTGTGGCACAATATGTTAGAAGGGTCGTGAGCGATTACGACTACCTTACTCCCGATAGAAATCCACTTCTTCCAGCTGTTTTCACCTATAAATTCACCGTAGGAATGCAACAGGTGATACAATATCGCCGTTGTTGTCCGCCAATACTTCTTCCTGACGTCAAGGCAACTGCTGTTCGACGTCCCTCGTGCTTCGAAGTCGCCCGCCTGGCGATGAAAAAAATTCTCGTCAAGCTCGAGCCGTCCTCGACTGGGGTTCGATTGGCGGGGAGTCGTCCTTGCGGGGTCCTATAGAGCATGAAAAGGTTTGTCGGTGCTTCTGTTCCTGCATCCGTCCGACCGTCCTGGTGTGATCACTTCGTTAGATCCACCACGGACATAGCTCTTTTAAGCGTACCTGAACCAAAGCTGCGCCTTGTCGTGTGGTCGCTTTCAACTCCACTGAGTAAATCGCTCTCAAGTTTGTAAATTGACTTTTGCGCATAACAGTCAGTTAATGTGATCCGCCAATTGTTTGCTACAATGTGTTCTACTCTTCATTGCATTGTAGGGCGTAGAGGTATAGTATTATATTAGATTGATCGAAAAGTCTTGCAACACTTTGCGCTACTTCGTGTTAAATTTGTTAAAGCTCTTACAGTATTGATATTGTGTGGCGACGTCACAGTACATTCTCTAAGCTTCCTCAGGCATACTATTTGAGGCCTCGTCGAGTACGAATACAGCAACAATGTCAACGACAAGTAGCAGCATCCTACGACCCGTCGTCTACTACGAATTTCTGCGAGGCCATTCCACAAGCACTGCATCCTCCAACACGTGCGCTGCATTCAAGGAGGAAGTCGTTCACTATTCCACAGTGGCCCGTTGGTATCAGCGCTTCAAGGCTGAAGATGTCTCTCTCGAATATCGACCTCTTTCCGGGCGCCCATCTGTTGTGGAAGACAAGTGGAAGAACAGCTTGCTCGAAGCCTTCAAGGTGCAGCCAAATTCAACCACTTGCGAATTGGCGGCGACAGTTGGATTCGCAAAGCACCGCCATGAGGCAGCTAGAGATCCTTGGGTACCGCAAAGTTTTGTCGTCTTGGGTACCACATGAGCTGCGGGTCTCTGACAAGGCAAGCCGAGTCAATGTTGCTGAGTCGCTGCTTCTTCGCCCGCACGGAAAGGACTGTGTGAAGGACATTGTTACTGGTGATGAAAGCTGGGTTCTTTATGTTGACCACACCCGCAAGAGCCAATGGCTCCCATGCAGAGTACCGGCTCCAAGACAACCGAAACGTGGACACCACGAAAAGAAGGTTCTTTGTTGCTGGTGGGACTCAGAAGGCATGCTTTGCTGGGAGTTGCTGGATAGTGAGACCACAGTCACAGCATCTGTCTACGCTACCCAGTTCCAGAGTTTGACCGACGCCGTGCCCCAAAAACGTCCAGAACGGGAAAATGTCCTGCTGCACGACAACGCGCGTCCTGATGTCGCAAAAGTGAGTCGCGAGAAAACTCAGGAGTTAGGCTGGGAAGTTCTGCCCCATCCACCGTACTCTCCAGACCTCGCTCCTTCTGACTACCACCTGTTCAGAGCTCTGAAGCAGCATCTTCGAGGTAGGGAGTTCGATGATCGACGTCAACTGGAAATGGAGGTTTCTGAATTCTTGTCCTCACAACCCTCGGAATTTTGGCGGAAAGGAACTGAAAGGCTGCCTGAAGGATGGGACAGGATCTTAGACTTGGATGGGGAATATATCGTGGACTGAGTTTTTGTATATTGTATTATATTGTATTGTATTGTAATATTGTTGTGCTAGTGTTGCAGGACTTTTCGATCAACCCAATATAACCAGTCTGTGTGTCCATCCGTGCATCCAACCTTGCGTGTCACGCAACCCATCACTCTCTCAACTTATGTGAGCATGACATTAGCCTGAAATATGCGTACGAGCCCATCGATGTCTCTACCTTTACCAAAATAAGCGAATAAATGCAAACTGTCGATAGATCAGTTTTGTTGATTGCAATCGATCCTACATATTCCATCACGTATACCATTTTCTCTTGAATTGTACACTTCTCAACTCAAGTTCGCCTCTTTTCAAACCAAATCAGACACTTTTCAAATTGCAATGAACACTCTTTCAAGCATGTTTGACGCTTTTGAGATTAAACCGAAGGGCCTAAGGCGTTTTTCCCTTGCCGCACCCTGAGTTTGTCCGAGACCTCTATTTGAAGACCTATGATGTAAGCGGCTCTTGGAGGACTTCTGAACAGAGGGTATTAAGGGTAGTTCCCCTCCCGATTAGGAAGGATCCTAAGCAATGGTAAAAATGACGAAGCCGGTAGGAGCACAGCCACGAGCGAATGTCTTACTTCAAAACAGTACTGGTTGTGAATATGGCCTACATAGGGCGGGGCGAGGGATGCACCAGACCAAACAGACAGCATCGATCGGGCATGCCACCTAGAGGGACTCAGTGCGGATGGTGTTCTAGTGGGCTGATGCGTTTCCGACCTACCATGTAGGCCACATTAACGACTAGTACCAGAGTCGATTTTTTAAAGCCTCCAACGTTCTTCAATGCTCAGTGTTACAGACGGAAAAGTCGACATCGAGAGTGACTCCTATACGGATCCGTCGTCAGTCGAAGCGAGCATAATACTCGAAGGATACGTTGGTGTTGAAGCCAAGGTTGGATTTTTTTCTTCAGAATTTCTCTGATTTCATTGGTGCTGATAACGCGTGGTGTGAGAGATCCAAAGAGGTGCTAAGCAGACCTTCAAAGGGATATTCAGGAGCCAAATTTGGCAGCACGACCAGAAAAGCCGGTACTTAGGAAGCCAGGTCAACCTTCACGTCTACGCATACGTCAGAAGCAGCTGAGTGGATCTCGAAGCGATTCGGGGCTGTCCAGGTGAGTTGGAGTTTAGCCTTTCCAATTTCTGATGCAGAACTCCATGGTGAAGCTAAGTGTGTGGCGCATCCCAAAGCGTAAACGGGGCTTTTATAGCATTTTCTCGTCAAATTCGGCACTTTTCAAAAAATCAAACTGGACACTATTCTAAGATGTCCTAACACTTTTGAAATCAAAGCGAACTCCTCCAAATCGAATTAACCTTCAGGAAGGCTAAATTACAGCGTCAGCAAGATGGTTAGAATAATTTTTTGTTCAAGGAAAATTTGGTACAACTTTCTTTGAAATTTTTTGGTTTACCTGCCCCAATAAGTGTAATTCTTATAAAATTTTGATTTTGAAAATCGCTGTGCTTTCCCATAGTGTATGCACCCGCATCGTGTATTTCTCCATTGACCCACTTCTTTAGAAGGCGGCCATATCTTACTGCGATAGCGCTCCGAAATTGGTTTCACTCTTCAGAGTTTCAAGGTGTCTAACCATCTTCTAGGATTGACTAGCAGGCACATTGAAGTCATCTTCTGATTCTGATCCCCACTCGTACTTTTTTCAGGGGTGAACTCCCCACGCACTTGACCGATGACAGTGACAGCGACAATCCGATCGAGTACAGGGATGACGTGCACTTACGAAGCGCCCCAAGTACGTCGAAGTATGACGACGACGATGACGATGAGGACGTGCCTATGGGTGGGTTCATCTAGCAGCGTTTTGAGGGATAAAGCTCGACATTGCGATGCTTTCGCTGCTTGCGATGCGCCACGCATTCTACTTCTACTACCTCGCTTCGCCTGCCCCTCACCATTCCAGGGTCGGTGTTTTGATTCCAGACTTGTCCGAGAAGAATAAAACACTGACTTGTCCATCGGCTGACCACTGTAAGATTTACCAGTGACAACAACTTGGGACTTAAAGAAAATGATGACTCAAATCGTATTTTCTTCAAGAGTTTTTCCGCAGTTTCGCTGTTTCAGGAGGCTTAGCGTCAAAAGTCTTCCGCAAGGACACGCTGGCGCTTCGTCTCGACGCTCCGCCATGCAAGGACGACATCAACGGACAGACGGCCGATGATCGCCGGGCGCTCATGCACAACGCGTCTATTAAACTTGCTCGGTACGGCTCCCTAGGTGGTCGGTCACCCGCAGCACGTTCATCTCTTGCATTTCAGGAAGCTGAGTGAGCGCCCGACGGCCGAAGAGCTGGAAGATCGGAATATTCTGAAGATCGCCGCGAGAAAAACGATGGAGGAGAAGCGGAAG